>JANHZT010004888.1:9345-23947 GCA_032468215.1 Stegonotus admiraltiensis
AGCCGCGTCGGAGCCCGCCCGCGAGCTCTTCGAGGCTTGCCGGAATGGCGACGTGGAGCGCGTGAAGCGGCTGGTGAGGCCCGAGAACGTCAACGGCAGAGACACGGCCGGCAGGAAGTCCAGCCCCCTCCATTTCGCCGCAGGTAATCAGCCCTGGCGCCCGCGCACCTTCCCCCCCCCCACCGCCTCGGGCTCCGTCCCCTTCGGGGGCGCCTGGTTAACAATGTGGCAACCTCTGTCTTCATCCCCCCCACTTTTTCCTTGCAAAAGCAGGTGTGGTTGTTGTACGTCTCTGGCTCTGGGCTGATATTGGGCAGATACTCCCTTCTCGACGGAGCTGGAGAAGAGCCACTTAGGGGACAGCGGCCGTCTGGGCGTTTTATTTATTTATTTATTTGGCGTAAGGCATGGCTGGGCGTATCGTTAATAAAAAAAAGTGGGGGGGGGAGCCAAGGGACATAATGGGAGTGGAAACTGGCCGTTGACGTGATTCATCTTCATCGAAATGAATGCTGAAGTGCAGTGGAGGCTCAGAATGGGTTTGGGAAGGAAAGGACTAAAATTAAAAAAAGAAAAGAAATTAAAGGGAGGTTTCTCTTGGTAATAGGGGGGTAGAATTAAAAAGGTTATTAAAAGGTGTTTCTGAATACAGGTAGTCCTCGAGTCACAGCCGTTCATTTAGTGACCGTTCAAAGTTAATGGCACTGAAAAATGTGACTTAATGGCCGGTTTTTTTGCACTTACAACCTTTGTGACATCCCGGTAGTCACATGATTACAATTTAGGCGCTTGGCAATCATCTCATACTTATGACGGTTGCGACCTTTTGACAAGCAAAGTCAATGGGAAAGCCAGATTTCCCTTAGCAACCAGGTTACTAATTTAACAACTGCGGTGATTCACTTAACAATTCTGGCAAGAGTGGTCATAAAATGAGGCAAAATTCACTCAACTCAACTTAAAATTCACTCACTTAGCAACAGAAATTTGGGGCTCAATTGTGGTCTTAAATCAAGGACTACCTGTACCTTGAAAAATAAAATGGTGCTAGAAGGAGTAAAGAGAATGAAACAAAAGGAAAGTCAGGAAAGTGGAATGGCTACTATAACATCTTCCATATCTATCTCTTATTCCCCCCCACCCCCAACATTCACCTGGAGTGGAAAGGTGGTTTGAGGACTGCACTTATGAGGCTTCTTTCTCCTATCAGAAGGGAGAAGGATGTGTGTAGATAAATAATGATGTGCGCGCACACATAGCCTAAGACTTCTGGACCAAGTGGCCAAAGCACACATGTGCCCGAACTCCCAAAATGCAATGTGTGCGTGGCCCTGGGCATGCACCCTGCCCCCCCCGCATGCCCCCCATGCATGTGTGGCAGAGACCTGAAGACCAGCTGGCCGATGGGAGGCGCGCTCATGTGCAACAGCTGAACTGGGGCGACAGCTTGCGGGCCATCAGAGGGCGCTGCATGCTACCTCTGGCACGGATGCTATAGGCTCGCCATCACAGGCCTAAGATAAGGATGGGCCTGTTTTCACTTCCTGGCATGTCTATACCACCTCCAAATACCTGTTTGCATTTCACTGTCAGTGGAAAACTGAGGCAGAAGTACAGGTCATCTGGTTGATATCGCAGATCAACCCTCAAAAAAAGTCCCACGATTGTTTCAAACGGATATTAAAAGCAAAGGAGAAAAAGATAGGATTAGAAAGCTTCTGTGGAAACTAAATATTCTTACTGTTAATTCAGCTATCTAGAGAGACCTGAAACTATTGAAATATTGTGACACACTACCGTGTTTCCCTGAAAATAAGACCCTGTCTTATGTTTTTTTGAAGCCTGGAATAAGCGCTTAGCCTTATTGCCATGCGCTCAAAAGCCCGATTGGGCTTATTATTAGGGGATGTCTTATTATGGGGGAAACAGGGTAGCAACCCCAAAGGGTACCATGATTTGTGGTATGGCACCAAAAGCGGTACGTATATTTAGAAGGACTAATAAGACAATATTCAGGGATATCCAAGAGCTATTTCCCCTTCTAAAAATGTAACCTGAAGGGACAATTGCTTATGGCTGATAATTATCCTTGATTTTTCCAATTTGTTCATTTCTAAAGGTAAATAAGGTTTTTTCTCTTCATAATTCCACAATTTTGTTAGAAATGTTTCTTATTTGAAGAATGTACCCTTCGGCCTTTATTTTGTTTAATGATTCCATACTAGGTCAAAGACTTCTTTTTATTTCAGGTTTTGGTCGGCGAGATGTAGTAGAATACTTGCTTCAGAGTGGTTCTAATGTACATGCACGAGATGATGGAGGACTCATTCCACTTCATAATGCTTGCTCATTTGGTCATGCTGAAGTTGTCAATCTTCTCCTGCGCCATGGTGCAGATCCTAATGCAAGAGATAATTGGAATTATACTCCTCTTCATGAAGCTGCCATCAAGGGCAAAATTGATGTCTGCATAGGTAACACTTTGATATTCTTTTTCCAGTGATTTCTACATAAAAAGTTCAAGAATCTATCTTAGCCTAAACCAGACCTCCAAACTATCCAAGTCAAATTGACATTCTTGATTTAAAGTACTTTTAATTATCAGATATTTTTGAAAGTCTTTGTTTGTTAAATATGTTGAATTTTGTGGGTGTTGCAAAAGAATCCTATTATTTTGCTTATGTTTGTGGGAAGTTGGCTGAGGAATTAGTAATATGATCAGCATTAAGAATGGTTTAGGAGTTTATCCTTTAGTGTGTGCCTGGAAATAAAATTAACAGCCCAACATAATATTATTCCTTGATCCATAAATATTTTGGACCAAACTACTATAATAATTCGAATTTGTCCTGATTTGATTTTGTAGTCCTAGGCTCAGAGTTGCAGTTTCCATAATTTTTTGCCAGAGGGAAGAGACAGAGAGATGCAAGATAAACATTTTCTGTTCCAGCTGGGGGAGCGGGGGTGGGGGGGAGTACATGAGTAACTGCACTTAAATTAGTCACAGGAAATAAATTATTATCCAGTTCTGTGTATTTCCTTGAAAATTTGTATGTCCATTTCCTTGAAAATTTAGCAGAGTAGGATCCGAATTGGTCAGCTGTTTTTTAAAACAACATGTAACATAGTTATCTGGAATCTGAAGATCAGGAACTTGAATATTCAAGGGAATTTTACTAATGTGGCTTCTAGAGGCTTTCTGAATTCCATCATCCTTTTTGTAAACAAAGTTAAGTAAAGACAGTTGTTCAACTTGGCCAAACAAATGTACATGCAGATTATTTGAAAATTTGAGGAGAAGCTGTTTAGCATAAAGATGAATTAAAGAAGTGGCTATTAATGTAGCCTGGCTGTATTTAATATGTTTGTGTTCTGATATATCCCATTAGATAGATTAATCACAATAGACTATTGATTGCATAAGAGCTGTCTTGGTCCTCCAGGGAACATTGTGGGTGAAGGTAAATGTGAATCTGAGTATCCCTGTTCCTAGTCTTACCTTAGCTACTGCACTGCACTAGCTCTGATAGATACATCTCAGAAAGTATGAGGAAGAGTCATAGTTGGTTTTGAGATGTTGCATGCCTGCTAGAAGGCTAAGCATTCCACCATAGGATTTTAAATATATTCCTGCTCCTTTTAGTGTTGTTGCAGCATGGTGCTGATCCGAGTATCCGTAATACTGATGGAAGAACAGCACTTGACTTAGCAGATCCATCAGCAAAAGCAGTGCTTACAGGTGGGTGGAATCTTCCATAGTCCATTTCTTCTGGTAATTATCTATTTTCTTAGCTTGATGGAATTTGAGGATGGTATATATAGTTATTAATATTATTTATTAAATGTATTAAAGAACCATGCTTCCATCATGATTCTGAACAAATACCAGTATCCACTTCAAAATAAAACAGTACATATATCACATATCTGGAAAAGTAATATAGAATTTTCACAAAGTAGTCTTTCTCCAAAAGGATATGTCACCCATACTAGCCTGCAGCCTGAGGAAAGAGCTCTTTGCCTGCTGTTCTATTAGCTGTGCACAGTCTGAGTCTCCATCGCAGGGGTTTTTAAAAAATAACAAAACTATTTGCAGTATGTTAAACCATTCTAACATCCATGGAATAAAACACCCCTCTGGTACTATTTTGAAGTTGGAATATTGGGCCCATTCCTATTAGAAAGGAAAATAAGTCTAAAAATTATGTACATGAAGTAGAAAATCCTAAGATTGCTATGTTAATTTTCAGGTGAATACAAGAAAGATGAACTATTGGAAAGTGCCAGGTAGGTGATGTTAAGAAAATAAAAATTATTTTTTAGTTTTGCTGGAAAAATAACATTACGTCCAACTGTTGCAGTGTTCCCATGTGATCACCATTTGGGCACTTCATATCTATCTTCCAACAAACTTTATTTTTTTTAAAAGTAACAATAAAATTCTTTGCTGGTAATATCTTCCTTAATGACCACAGGTGATTCATTTAATGATTGTAGTAGAAATGTTGTAAGTCTCTAGCAATCATGCGATGTTTCGTTTTGTGATGAGTTACCCATCCCATTTGTGGTCATTAGGCAAGGACTACCTTTTTGCAGATATTTGTTCCATTGTTTTGGTGGGTGGGGAGATGGAGTTGCAGATTAAGGGTATTAATGCACATATCACATCAAGGCAGGGTTAGCAGCACAATTCCCCTTCCTCTTCCAACAACAGAGCAATTGAGTAGATCTTTAGTTCCTTTAGGAGTATTTCTTAAATTTTAATTTGTTTCAAATGTAATGGTCTCTTGTAATTCAATTTGACCTGAAAACCTTAGCTTGAGTAAGACTTGATGATTTTTTTCTTTGGTCCAATTTTATTGTTGTACATAATTGTAAGTCTTGCATTATAACTGTAGTGTAAAAATACTTTAGGTTTATACTTTCTAATTGTTTAATATAAGGAAAAATAATAAAAGGTCTGTAATAAAAAATGGCATGAAAGAAGATGCTTGAAAATATACATTTATAATACAATTATCTTTGCCATGTAAGAGAATGAACGAGAGAGCCTGGAGGCAGAAAGAGGGGTCAGCCTAGAACTTCTATGTAGCTACAAGCAAACTATGTCTCAACTCCCCTTGAGTCCCACTGACCCTTATCTAATTCTCATCAGATGCTGACTTAGTTGAGAAGATTTCCTGTGCATAGGCTATTAGCAATAAATCAGCTTAATTGAACCTTCATATGTGGACCTGATCTTTTACCCTTATAGTCCATTTGGAAGCAATACCAATTCAGCTACATTTGTGTGCAGGTTAATATGTATACAATACGTATACATTTTTCACAATACTTTTTTGTTTGTGCCTTTGAGTCAGTATTGACTCCAGGCAACTGCCTAGACAAGTCTCTATGGTATTCATGGCAAGGTTTTTCAGGAATAGTTTGCAATTACCTTTTTCCTAGGTCTGAGAGAGAATGTTTGGCTCATGGTCACCCAACTGGTTTTATGCCCAAGGCAGGACTTGAACTAAATCTCCCGGTTTCTAACCTGATGCTTTAAGCACTATACCATGTGTTATTTAAAAAGAATCATTAAATCTTGGCAAATGGAGTTTAAGCATAATGAGCATACAAAGCATAATAGGTAGAAAGCTAATTACACTTGTAAAATCAAGTCTAAAGATATATATTTAATAATTAGTCTTAATATAGTAATAGTTTGCCTTGCAGAGATAAGTAAAATAAATAAATTACTTTATTAGTAATCAAGTTGAGTAAAATGAAATTTTGCAGTTTGCAAAATGTTCATGAATATTAATTTTCTTTTTAGGAGTGGAAATGAAGAAAAATTAATGGCTCTTCTAACACCATTAAATGTCAATTGCCATGCAAGCGATGGCAGAAAGGTATTTTTAAACTCGTACATTTTTTTGAATTAGCAAATTAAGAAAATGACATTAAAGGTATTTGATAATATTTCACGTGGTGTAATCTTTAGCTTTAGGTTGTTTTACTTATATTTTTACTTTATAGTGTTTATAAGAAATAAAAGTTTAATAGAATTTTTCAAAACTCGGGTAGCAATATCACTAAGAAAACTGAATTTGTTCAAGTACTGTAATTACCATATCATAAAATACTACCAAGCTAAGCAATAATTATATTTGTGCTTGCAGGAAGAATAAATGTAAATTAGTTGCCTTCTGTGTTCATATTGGTAGTATCTTTGAGAGCTGAAGGATTTCCTTACATTCAGTTTCTTTTTACATTCATCCTGAACCACTTCTTTAAGTCCATTTCGCAGTTCCTCTGGTCCTCTTAACAATGAGATTTGCGGTTTCTTGGTGTTTTCCTCGAAAAGGGTGGCTACATTCTGAAAATCACTGTGGATAATTGGTTGTCTTTCTTCTTTAGCTTAAATTGGAACTTGCTCAAGAAGAGTTCATATTCTGTTCAGTAGTTAGCACCTGGTCATATTTTTGATGTTATCACCAAGCTTTTCCACCTCCCTTTTACAAAAATGTAGTCAATTATTTTTATATACTCCAACTGGTGATGTCTGTATATACAACCATTGCTTTGGTTGTTTGAAGACAGTGTTAGCTATGAAGGAATAACTGGGTGGCAGAAATTGATTTCTCTTTCATTTTAGTTTCCTGAGTCAGAGTTCCCCAACTTTTCTGGCTCGGCGGAAGGGGAAGAGGGGATGGTTCTGCATGAGTGTCTGGAAAGCGCATGTGCACAGCTCAGTTTGCACAAGTGGCGTGCACACACACCTGCCGCTCACCCAAATGGAGTGCATGTGTACGTGCTTGTCTGCTGCTCATGCAAGTGGGGATGCGCACATGCGTGCACCCACTGTTTCCACAACCCAGTTGCAAACACCTCACAGCCTACTAGTGAGCCATAGCCCAGAGGTTGGGGACCCCGTTCCTAAGTGATAGGAGTGACTAAGTGACCCACCAAGATGGGACAGAAGACCAGGACTTGAGGAACGTTTAACAGATTATTCTTTTTTAAAAAAATTAAAAGCTGTTTTCTAAGTTATATTTGTTTGTTATATCTAAGTTTATTTATATTCAATCTTTTCTTTCTAGTCAACTCCATTACACTTAGCTGCTGGCTATAACCGTGTTAAAATAGTGCAGCTATTATTACAACACGGAGCAGATGTTCATGCAAAGGATAAAGGGTGAGTGTCTAAGATGATGATGCGTTAGAGATTTTTATTAATTTCCCTGTGTATTACCTGAAAAGAAAATAGTTCTACATTTCAGACAAAAGACAAAAAAAGTTGCACTATCCATTCCCCTTCGTTGATCAACTGCTTTATCAAATATGTCAACCATGTACACTATCCATGGTAGTTTTCCTACCTAATCAACAATGATTACCAATTCCTTCTAAAACCAATCCTATTGGAGCTTATTTTCTCCAAGAAATAGATATTTGTGACAAGTGTTTGTGTGCACTTCTATATATAGATATGCAATGGCCAGAGGCTGCATTCCAACTAATGTTAATAGGATTGATAACTATTTAAAATTAATGTATATAAACCAGTACAATTTACGCTATATCTAGAGAAAGAATTGACAGATTTCTCTGCTAGAGATGGATCTGATTTTCCCATTTGTAGGAGGCGCAGTGGTTAGAATGCAATATTTGAGGCTAACTCATTGCTCACTACCAGGAGTTTGATTCTGACTGGTTCAAGGTTGACTCAGCCTTCCATCCTTCTGAGAGCAGTAAAATGAGGACCCAGTTTTTTGGGAGCAATATGCTGACTCTAAACTGCTTAGAGAGGGCTGTAAAGCACTATGAAGTGGTATATAAGTGCTATTTCTATTGGTTTTTGTAGCATTTGGGTAATCTTGGAGAGCAACCCCATGTACAGTGCATTACCATTCAACTATTAGATGACTAGCACATGTGACTAACTGAAGGATCTCCTATTCTAGGAACATCTGCAAATTCACATATTAGATGGATATATACAAAGATCCTGCAGACTATTAACATCAAATAGCTATTGGCAATTATAGTAAAAGTGGAGAAATGGCATAATTTTCCCAGCCTTATTGCCAACACTTAACTTACATTTGGCCAAACTTGCTCTTTATCTTCCTTCATCAATATTCTGGGGGTGTCTTCTGCCACTTCATTTCCTGGAGCTCCTTTGTAAAGGTGCATGCTGAGATTAGCACACAAGTAGGCCGTAAAGGCAATGTGGCCAAGGTCTCCATTATCTACCTATTTTATAATTAACATCTTGGCTGAACTATCCATTAGATCCTCAAGGAAAAAACCTCAAGTTTTTTCTGGAACCCGATAAGGTCTTTAAGTCTTTGGAGGCAGGGTGATGATCTTGTAGGCCCTATGTCCCTGTGAGGCAAGGTGACATAACTGAACTGGGAGGCTATCAGGGCGTGATTTGTCCACAACAATGGATTGATGGTAAAGTCCTCTAAAACTAGATCGCATCACAACTTCCCCAAGCTAATAAGCAGATCCAAAGTGCAACCACTATTATATGTATAGGGCATTTCCTATTTATTGTCTTTGATTCAATAGCAACTTCCTCAATTATTCCTCCAGTTAAACTATGTTAATAGTTTTTTTATACTAAATATAATATATTAATGTCACTATGTGTCATTTAACACTTGATAAAAGTCTTCTAAATTTTATCTGGTTTTCTACTTTGTCAGATAGACATTTGGATTTTCTCATTATTACTATAATGATAAATGAACAATTTTTAACAATTGTTTGTCTACACTTTTCAGAGAACTGGTGCCTCTTCACAATGCCTGTTCTTATGGGCACTATGAAGTAACAGAACTTCTAGTAAAGGTTAGTACATAATAATGTGCAACTTGTATATACAGATTTCCTTATATTTTACACCTATGCAAATAATTTGATAAATGGAGAAGTGCTGTCAGCATTTGTTCATTAGATTGATATCCTGTCTTTTGTTCAAGAGGTCAAACCAACATACCTAGCCTTATCTCCACCCATTAGTCCCACAATAGTAACCCTGTTAGGTAGTTTGATTTGAGATTGGTTGGCCCAGAGTTACCCTGTAAACTTCCATGTGCAAGACTAGACTTGCTGGTGTCATGCAGTGTCTTATCACTGCACCACATTGGGATCTAATGTGCTTATTGAAGGCACAAAACAAATGCTCAGACTCAGCATGTAAGTTTCAGGGGCTTCATAGAAGAAGCATCCAACATGATAGCTACTAGAAAACTCTCTGTTTTTTCACTTCATCAGTTTTCCATGGGAATTGATTTCTCGGCATATCTATAAAAATAAAAAAAGAATTATGTTGTATCTTCAAGAATATCTAATGGAGTTCTTTGCTTGTCCAGTGATCTTCACTGGACCTATTCTACTTAGTCTGTCAAAAAATTAAATAAAAATATTCAGATCAGCTAAAATTTGTCCCAAAACAAATCACTACATACATTTATTGAGAAAAATGTTGAACTTGAGCCGGTAAAACAGTTTTTTGTAAAAATGTGTGGTACATTTCTTGTACTGATTTTTGCCTTAGAACAACTAATCTTTCTTTGCTTTTTATAAAAACGGCTTATAAAACTTGTTTATAAAAACAATCTTCAAGTATTTTTTGTAAAATAAAATGTTTTCTGATGGTCATAGTTGGGGCAGGGAGCTAAGAAAGATGTCAATTGGCATACTGGCCCTCGGGAATGACCCATTCAGGCTTAAAGGCTGAAGATTCTCACTTTTAAAACCACGTTTTACAGATGTTTTATTATTTCATTATATGTCCAAATTTCCTGCCTAGTATGCTAAGGTACTGTTTCTAAAGTTGATAGAATTAACTAAATCAGTGATGGTGAACCTTTTAGGGACTGAGTGCCCAAACTGCAACCCAAAACCCACTTATTTATTGCAAAGTGCCAACACGGCAATTTAACCTGAATAATAAGGTTTTACTACCAGTGGTGGGATTCAAATAATTTAACAACAGGTTTCCCGAGTCCCCGAGCCCTAGAAGCAGCAACCTCGCACTTTCCCCTCTTTGCTAGCCCCCTTCTTCGCACAGGATCATCCAGCAGTGGGAACAGAGAGGGAGAAGGGGCCAGTGACAGCCGCTAGCATTGAGGGGAGAGTGCCACATAGAAACGACAGCATGCAGGAACACCGCCCCCTCCTCTGTCTTCGTTCCCACTGCTGGGTGATGCCCGTGTGAAGAAGGTGGCTAGCAGAGAGGGGAAAGTGCAAGGTTGCTGTTCTGAGACTCCGGAAGTATCTGGGTCCGGCTCGCCCAGTTTCTCTTCCTCTCACAGCCAAGGTAACCAATAGGTGGCCAAGCTAAGTGCCTGAAGAAGCCCAGCGAGGAGGCGGGGCATCCTAACACTGGCAGCTCTGCAGGAAAAGAAACTGCTTTTTTTTGCCAAGCCGATGCAGGGTCGCATTTGGCTTTGCGTCGTATTGGGCTTCAGGAGGAGGACGGGATCTCGTCTCCCCCATTGTGAAGGGTGCAAGTGAAAAAGTTCACTCAATCAATTCCACCTTTGTGAGAACTTTTTCTTTTGCAAGAAGTTGGAATTGATTGAGTGAAATGCGACGGAGAAACACAATTGGGGCTGGGCTGGGGCAACTGCACGTGTGCCCATAGAAAGGGCTCTGCATGCCATGTCTGGCACACATAGGTTCGCTATCACGGAACTAGATCATAGTTAATTGAATTCCAGGTCAAAATTCTTAAGCCTGTGATCTTAAGTAAATGTCTCACATGTAAACTATTCTGCCATTTTGAACTTCACTAAAAGGACAAAATATTAATACAAAATATGATTTTTGCCCCTACCTCGTTAAGCATTCTTGGACAATTGTTAGAACATCCTTCCATGTACATTAGAGCTCTACTTTAACATTTTTCCAGGAGAAAATTATATATGATTCTCTTTCCTCTCCTAGCATGGAGCCTGTGTAAATGCAATGGATTTATGGCAGTTCACTCCTCTTCACGAAGCAGCTTCTAAGAACAGAGTAGAGGTGTGCTCCCTCTTGCTGAGTTACGGTGCTGACCCTACACTGTTAAACTGCCATAATAAAAGTACAATTGATTTGGCCCCTACACCTCAGTTAAAAGAACGATTGGCATGTGAGTACAGAGAAAATAAAGTGAATAGAGATGATAACTTTTTTTCAGTTTTCTAGATGGATCCATTCAGTGGCTGATCTTGATAATCATCCACTGTTTGTAATTGATTCCTATTTCTATAATTCTGAACATGTGTGATATTTGAGGCTTAAATGCCATAAAACTTTCTTTTTCCCGTAGATGAATTCAAAGGCCATTCGTTACTACAGGCTGCAAGGGAATCAGATGTGAATCGTGTAAAAAAACATCTCTCTCTTGAAATTGTTAATTTCAAACATCCTCAGACTCACGAAACTCCTTTGGTAATTCTGTTGATCATACCTTTTCAATGAAAGTTGTCTGTTACCGGTAGTCCTTCATTTATGACCATTCATTTAACAATGGTTCAAAGTTACGATGGCACTGAAAAACATGACTTAGGACTTGACTTCAAAGTTGCAACTTTACACCACCCCCTAAAGTCACGAGATTGCAGTTTGAGTGTTTTGCAATTGACTCACATTTACAACTAGTTGCAGTATCTTGTGGTCACATAATCATGATTTGTGACCTTTGCAGCCTGCAAAGTCAACAGGGGAAGCCAGAATCGCTTAATAACCACATGATTTGCTTAATGATGTCATGGTGATTTGTTTAATGACTGGTAAAAATGAGATCTGGTCATGTGATGATTCATTTAATAACTGCATCTCTTAGGTCCAAATTGTGGTCATAAGTCAAGGACTACCTTTCTGGCCAAATTGAGCAGATGAAGAATCAAAACATTATTTCTTTCTCTACTGGAAAGAATTAAGAGAATTTAGTTTTACAATCTCAGCAGAGTGCATTAGTTGTACATACTTTTGTCTATTTAGATGGTTTTCTAATTTCTGTTTTATATATATTATTTTCATGTACCCTTTATTGTAGTCACCAGTTTTCAGCAATATAATTATGTAGAGTAATTACCATTTTAAAATGTTTTGGAAGTTAGGCTTTGGAGCACTGTTCTTCCTTAAAAGGAGCTTGTAGTTTTTCAAGTTTTCACACCCATTTTTTTAAAAAAGATGCAGTTTCCTAAATGAATTGATTCAGTAAAGTTGTATTTGTCTTGAAGCAGCTGCAGCTTTTCTTTCAGGCTCACTTGAATGCTGAAAAAAGAGGGTCTGCCTTTGATTAGGAAAGAGGTCCTGTGCTCACCTACCTCTGAATAATGTTAAAAATATGCTCAGCCCTCGTTTAACTGGTGTTAATATTGGCTAGCAAATAATATCATAATCTCATCCTTTTAATAGCATTGTGCTGCTGCATCTCCATATCCTAAGCGAAAGCAAGTCTGCGAGTTACTTCTAAGAAAAGGAGCCAACATCAACGAAAAGACAAAAGAGTGAGCTGGTTTCTATTTTCTATTCCTTTTATCTTATTCATCCATGGATATGGTCAAAAAAACACATGCCACACAGGTTTTCTCCCTTTCATTTTATCCTCACAACTACCCTGTGAGATAAGATGTGAGAGTGAGTGACTTAATTCAAAGAATATCAGTGACTTTGACATCAATTCTTCTGATATGGTTTTCTCTCTGGGCCCTTTCCAACTTTTTTTGGATTGTGGATGAATTTGAATTTTGGAAAATATCACAACATGAGTGTTCTTGGGGAGTTGTGAAATACAGGTTATAGGATGCAGGCCACCACTATATTTCTTACTGCAGTGAAATACTATTTCTTGAAAAGTGCTCTTCGAATTCACAATTTACTAAATTATATGGATGCTTATTTCACAGAAAAGCAAATACATTTATTTTTATTGCCTGTAAATAACTTTAGAACTAATTTTAATTTTAAAATTTAGAATTATCCCCAATTACTTACCCTTATGCACATTTTACCTTTCTCTCAGATTTATGTCTGTGAATGTTCTTTTCCCTTTGGTATATACAGGCACATAGAGATATGGTTTCATTGATTGTTATATGCTGCCTTTTCTCTAGGAATTCAAGGCAGTTTATGTGGGATCTACATTTTATTCTCACAGCTTGGATTGAGAGAGTGATTGTCTTAAAATAATCCAGTGAGCTTCTGTGATCAACATCTTAATTACTGAACCTTGTTACTCTTCACTTGCTCTTACCTTTTCTGCTAGATCTTATTTGCAACCCAGGCTTACATTACTGCATCTTCTCCTTCCTTTCAAACCATTCCTTCCGGTGGGAGAGGAGGGGGTATCTAAAATGGATATCTTCCCACTGTCTAATCCTCTTTTTTCAAAGAAAGGTCTGGGCCTATACTAGATAAGTTTGGAACTCCTTAGAGAGGCAGAGCAAGACTTTGAAACCTGAACTTATTAAGTTTAACAAAGAAGTTTACTTTAACTCCCATCACATATGTACTAATTTTCAGCATTCTGAAAATTCATTCAGCAAGAACGAAATGGAGATAAATTATGACTTATTTTGTTTTTATAAAGCTTCCTGACACCTCTTCATGTGGCATCAGAAAAAGCTCATAATGATGTTGTTGAAGTAGTTGTGAAGCATGAAGCAAAGGTATGAATCATTTTTAACATAAATCAATCATATTTTTGGGCAAAATGAAAAAGAATGACATGTACATTTATAAATGTTTATAATGGATCTT
Source organism: Stegonotus admiraltiensis (assembly GCA_032468215.1). Taxonomy (NCBI): domain Eukaryota; kingdom Metazoa; phylum Chordata; class Lepidosauria; order Squamata; family Colubridae; genus Stegonotus; species Stegonotus admiraltiensis. Next base: position 23,095 of record JANHZT010004888.1, read on the forward strand.
TGAGAAAAGCATCATTTATTATTTTTGTTCTCTTCCAACTGTATAGAGGCCAAAAGAAAGGTGGTGCTTAACAATATTTAAGTGATATTTTGGGGATTTGATAGCCTGTCATTCCTGTAGGCGTCAGCAGATGATGGTAGGAACAGCAATTCTGGATATTAATATAGTCAGTAGAGACGTGCAAAACATTTCATTGAATATCCTCAGAACGTCTGTTCCAGACTTTGAGACAGAAGTTGTAATAGACTATTTCAAGGTTGTACTACTTGCAGTACATGTAGGTCAGAGAAGATACTATGACTTTGGAGAGGCAGTTCAGCCTTAAAATATTTGCTGCCTTTTAGTACTCTTGTTTTCTCAAAGTAGACAGTTCTCTGTTGTTCTGTTATAAACTGCTCTAAAGAACCAGATACCATACTCTGTACTTCCTGAATTGTTAAGATTCTCTGATAATTTTTAGGTCAATGCTTTGGATAATCTCGGCCAGACATCTTTGCATAGAGCAGCGCACTGTGGCCACTTACAGACATGCCGGTTGTTGTTGAGTTGTGGCTGTGATCCCTCCATTATATCACTGCAGGGTTTCACAGCCTCTCAGATGGGAAATGAAAGCATTCAGCAGTTGCTACAAGGTAATAATGTATCGTTTTTGTTTGTGTTAAGTTTTTTGCATTTTAACAAAGGCCAATTAGGAATCCTTGCTGAATTCCCTTGAACTAGTAGTTCGCTGAAAAATGATCTGAAGAGGCTTTAGAGCAGTGGTTCTCAACCTGGGGGTCGCGACCCCTTTGGGGGCCGGAGGACCCTTTCAGAGGGGTCGCCTAAGACCATCGCCCCCCCTCCCCTTCCCACC
>JANHZT010004888.1:28477-43622 GCA_032468215.1 Stegonotus admiraltiensis
AAGGCAAGCTGTTCCATTGGTTGATTGTTCTCACTGTCAGAAAATTTCTCCTTATTTCCAGGTTGAATCTCTCCTTGATCAGTTCCATCCATTATTACTTGTCTGGCTTTCAGCCTTGGAGGTCTTCTAGTCCAGCCCCCTGCTCAAGCAGGAGAACCTATACTATTTCAGACAAGTGACTGTCTAGTCTCTTTTTAAAAACCTCCAGTGATGGAGCACCCATGTTTGCTGAAGGCAAGCTGTTCCACTGGTTAATTGTCCTTCCTCTTAGGAAGTTTCTCCTTAATTTCAGGTTGCTTCTCTCTTTGATCAGTTTCTAACCATTCTTTCTTGTCCTGCCCTCTGGTGCTTTGGAGAATAATTTGACCCCCTCTTTTTTGTGGCAGCTCTTCAAATACTGGAATACTGCTATCATGTCACCCTTCTTCTTCTTTTTTTAAGACTAGCCAGACCCAAAAGCTGCAGACATTCTTCATATGGTTTAATCTCCAGGCCTTTGATAATCTTAGTTGCTCTTCTTTGAACTTTTCCAAAGTCTCAACATCTTTTTGTAGTATGATGACCAAAATTGGTTGCAGTATTCCAGGTGTGGTCTTACTAGGGTTTTGTAAAGTGGCACTAATATTTCATGTGATCTTGATTCTATGCCTCTGTTTATACAACCCAGAATTGTATTAGCTTTTTTGGCTGCTGCTGGCTCATATTCAAGTGATCATCTACTAGGACTCCAAGGTCCTTCTCACAGTTGCTGTTTTTGAGCCAGGTCTTGCCTAATCTGTACTTATTCCTTTGATTTTTCCTGCCTAAATGTAACTCTGCTTTTTTTCACATTAAAATTTATTTTGTTGGATAGGGCCCATTGTTCAAGTTTGTCAAGATCTTTTTGGATCCTGAGCTTTTCTTCTGGGGTGTTAGCTATTCCTGCCAGTTTAGTATCATCTGCAAATTTTTGAGTTCCCCTTCTATTCCCTCATCTAAGTCATTTATGAAGATGCTGAAGAGTACTGGGCCTAAGACAGAGCCTTGTGATACCCCACTGCTTACTTCTCTCCATGTGCATGTAGTACCATTAAGGATTCCTCGTTGAATACGATTTGTCAGTCAGCTACAAATCCATCTGATGGTGATATTGTCTATTCCACATTTTTCTAGCTTACCAAGAAGTAGATTGTGGTCTACTTTGTCAAATGCCTTACTGAAATCTAAGTATACTATGTCCACAGCATTTCTCATTTTGTGACTTTATGAAAGAATGAAATAAGATTGGTTTGGCATGATCTGGTTTTAACAAATCATGTGCTGGCTACTTGTTATAATTTTATTTGCTTCTAGTTGTTTGCAGATCTGTTTTTTTATTATCTTTTCCATGATGTTCCCACGTATTGATAATGATTCTCAGTAGCAGGGACTGCTCTGCTGCATCATTTCTCATTTCTCAAAAATCTCATTTTTAATATTAGATGGTTTCTTTATTACCATTGGTGGTGCAGTGATTAGAATGCAGTTACTAATGCTGCATTCTAACTACTTCTGATTGTCAGCTGCCAGCAGTTTGGCAGTTCAATTCTCACCGGCTCAAGGTTGACTCAGCCTTTCATTTTTCTGAGATTGGTAAAATGAGGATCCAGATTGTTGGGGGCAATATGCTAATGTGTAAACCACTTAGAGTGGGCCATAAAGCACTGTTAAGCAGTATATAAGTCTATGTGCTACTGCTATTACCACATTTCAGATTTTTTTTAAATGATCAATCAGTTTTATAACTTCTGTCCATTAACATACTGGTAGCATGGTCTCAAGAAATATTTGAGCAATGATAATTATGCCAATAGCAATCACAAAACATGTTTGGAGAAAGAAGTAGGAGAAAGAAGTCATGCTGAAATTATTACTGAATGGTTGTGTGTAAATAAACAGCAGTGAAAGAGAACTTACTATAAGGCTTAATTAATTTAAATTCTAATGTGCTTAATAAAACAAAAATTAAGGAATCAGAAGATATATACCAACTATACAGTAAAATGTATACATCATAGGACTCTTAAAAGAAAGCTGAAAGAGATAATTTCAGTATCTACAGCTTGTTCTGAACAATTATGGGACCAAATCTAATGAAAGAATATTGATTGCAAGATAAAGCATTAACTCAAAAGCAGTTCTAAGAAAACACTAAACAGAAATATGTTAATATAAAGTACTGGAAAAATCTGTGACATGAGGTACAGAAATACATTTTGTACAACTTATTTTTCAAATAAATTTAAATCTGGGGGGGTTGGCAAATACTTTTGTATAAGCAGAGCATTCCCTTTAACATTTAGTAGTAATATGATCTATATTATCAAGTACTGCAGAAATAGAAGATTTTTAATAGGGGACCGGTTATGAAAAATCTTTATACAAGCTAATAAACATTCTTAGGAAAATCTCACTGAAGTTTTAGATCAGAGTTAAGCTGAAAATTCTGAGTTAGTTGAACAAATTTTACAATTTTGAAAGTGCATTGTAAATAGTGTCAAACCGGCAGCTTTGAGAGGGCGTATGTATTCACAAAATGTGCTATTATTGTCATGGCTAGCACAAGGAACACAAATTTAAAATACTGTTTCCTGATATTATCTATCAGGCTTTAGGATATCATTTTATTCCCCCCTCTCCCCAAGGAAGTACTTTCTTGTTTTTATCTACAGTTGTATTTCTCAAAATTCCTATGGGGCTCAGAGATATTTTTGGAAACAGGAGCAACACTTTGTATCATGCTTTTCATTTAGTATTTCATTTAATGAAAACAATCTTAACAAATAAACTAATAAACTCACATGGAACAGAAAGCCTGGTAGACAAAAAAATAAAGTTAATAAATAAATAATAAAAATTTTACTAAAGGCATCTAACATTTGCATCAACCCTGGAATTGTTAGCCTTGATTTACAACTACTGACCTCAAAAATTCTGTTGCTAAGCGAGACAGTTGTTAAGTGCATTTTGCCCCATTTTACAAATTTTGTTGCCATATTTGTTAAGTGAGCCACTGCAGTTGTTAAGTTAGTAGCATAGTTGTCAAGTGAATCTGCCTTCCCTATTGACTGCTTGTCAGAAGGTCACAAAAGGTAAATACATGACTCGAGACACTGCAACTGTCATAAATATAACTCAGTTGCCAAGTGTCTGAGATTTGATCAGGTGACCATGGGGATGCTGCGATAGTTCTAAGTGAAAAAAGGTCATAAGTCACTTTTTGCAGTGCCGTTGTAACTTTGGTCACTAAATGAACAGTTGTAAATTGCGGACTACCTATATGAGATTTAGAAATAAATAAATAAAAGAACATAAAACCAATTTGTGTTTAACAGAATTATGTACTGCTCTGTGTTTCTCCCTTAGGTTGTCTAATAACACAAGTCAATGGTTGCCCAGCTCCTCTAAATAGGAGGAAATAGCAGAGAGTATACCATTAACCTTTTACTTCAAAAGTGGGTGACTCACATAATATCTTGATCCATTTTATGAAATGTAAAGGAAATCTGAACTTGTTTAATATGGCAAAAATGTATTGTTTATATATTTTGTTAAAGGCTTTTTCAGCATCTAATGATAAAATTAGAAAATAATCTTTGTTTTTATTCAAATCTAACTGAATAATCTAATGTTATCTGCTGCATGCCCGGTTTTTATAAATCCTGATTGATCAACGATTATCTGTTTTTTTTAATTAAATTTTTTATTAAACAAAATTAAAACAGATTTTTTTACAATTTTCTTCTTTATAATATTTACATGTCAGTATTCATTTCTTATACATCCATTTCCCCCCCTTACTTCAATTTACCTTTATCTATACATATGGTTCTAATATTTATTTATACATATTGGTATATCAATGTACTAAATTACATTCATACATTATGTGTCATTTCCATTTCTACAAGTTTGTTATTACATTCTAACTCCTGTATCTTCCTCATTTAATCTGTCCCCTTTGCACCTCTCCTCAAACCATTCATACCATTTATTCCATACCATATAGTACTGTTTCTTCCTTATCTTGTATTTCTTTTGTGAGTGTATCCATCTCTGCGCACTCTAAAACTTTCCTTATCACATTTTCCTCTGATGGTATATTGTTGTTCTTCCAGTTTTGTGCATATATTATTTTTGCTGCTGTTGTGATGTGGATAATTAAATATTGTATTTTTTTGTCATAATTCCCTGAAAGTATTCCTAACAAAAATAATTCTGGTTTCATATCTATTTGCTGTTTGGTTATCTCTTCTAAATATATTCTTATTCTATTCCAATATTGTTTTGCTTTGGGGCACTTCCACCACATGTGGTAATATATTCCCTGATTTTGTTTACATTTCCAACAGGTTGATGAAGTATTCGGGAACATTTTAGCCAGTCTCGCTGGTGGGAGATGCCACCTATAAAACATTTTATACATGTTTTCTTTATAAGCTACTGACATCGTCAATTTATAGTTTTTGTTCCAAAGTTTCTCCCATTTCTCCAATTCAATATTATAGCCGAAGATTTTGGCCTACTATGCTATCTTTTTAGAGTATTGAAAATATTAGTTTAGACTGAAATTTTCTGTTTTCCTTCAAAAATTTCAGTGGCCTGGTTCCTTTGCACAATGCTTGTTCTTATGGACACTATGAAGTGGCAGAACTTCTTGTTAAACATGGTGCAGTTGTGAATGTGGCTGATTTGTGGAAATTCACTCCTTTGCATGAAGCTGCAGCAAAAGGAAAATATGAAATTTGTAAACTACTGTTACAGGTAAGCCGCTTGAAATGCATGCCTTATGAAAGGTTTATCCCATGACATCTAGATGATGTGTGTGTAAAATTCAACTTTATTCATAATGTTTCACATGAATAGAGGAAATTATCTAAGTTGTGCAGGTTGTGAAACAAATGCTAGAAGGAATATGGTGGATTGTTGTACATTATAGTGGAACTAATATATATTTTTTTCAATTTGTTACCAAATTAGCATGGTGCTGACCCTACAAAGAAAAACAGAGATGGAAATACCCCATTAGACCTTGTTAAAGATGGTGATACAGATATTCAAGATCTCCTTAGAGGAGATGCAGCTTTGCTTGATGCTGCAAAGAAGGGCTGTTTGGCTAGGGTGAAAAAATTGTGTTCCCCTGATAATGTCAACTGTCGTGATACACAAGGCCGGCATTCTACTCCACTCCATTTAGCAGGTCAGTTCTCTAAAAAATATAGTGATGTTGCTGTATCACAATCCTCATCTGGAAAAGCTCTTGAGTAGGATTCTGGAGTAGAACATCACATGTATTGGTTAAGTCATCATAAAGGGCTAAGCAAAATAAGTGTGTTAATAGCAGTAATTGTTGTTAATGATTGTCAAAGCCCTACTTCAGACATATTTTGGTTTTAATTTTGAAAATTGCCCATAGAGATATATGAAACTTACCTTAAGAGTCAGGTGTTTGGATAATATAGTGTATTCCAGCATCTGTCTATTCTGAAAAGCTGCAGGTTTCCAGGGTCTTAGATCTTGGTTTTTCCTAGCTGTCTTTACTGGTGAGGTAAAGGGTTGAACCTGGAATTTTTAATGTATCCTGCCATTGTGCTTTTCCCCATATGACTGCTGCTTGTATATGGCTGCCTGTGTTGAAAAAAAAGTACCTGTGGTTTAATGTTCAGAAAATAGGAAAAGAAGTGGGTGATGCTTTTTATTGTACTTGTTTAGTTAGATACAGAATAATTTATTAAAAGTATTTTGTTCTTACTGCTTCCTAGCTGGTTACAACAATCTCGAAGTTGCTGAATACTTATTACAGCACGGCGCTGATGTAAATGCACAGGACAAAGGAGGTTTAATTCCTTTACATAACGCAGCATCCTATGGGGTAAGTAGCTTGATCTTTCATTGTAAACATTTTAAAATTATACATCAGCTTTAAAGGAGCCAGTGTGGGTCTCTTAAACCTTTCCGGCACTGCAGCTTCAAGGCTTTTTCCTGAATTTTTGCATTTGCATATATGGATAGAAATCTCTTCCATCGTGATTGCTACAAAAACAAAGCAATAATAACAATGTGTCCCATCAATAAATTTCTGAAAGAATCCAAAAATCCCTTCGTGTTTTTATTATCACTATTCTTTTCCTCCTTCAGTTTAGAATAGTTTATACTATGGGAGGTCTCTACTTAAAGTAATGATTTAGCGTGAAAATATAGAGTAACTGTTTTGTTTCCATTTTGTGACTCTGGGAATCAAACTATGAGTTTGCTAATAGGATGAAGAAAATAATGCCAGTGAAAGCTCATCTATGAGCACACATTTTGTTTGGTTTGTTTTCAGTGGGATGATCCCTAGTCAAAATTGCAGCAATTCAGTTCTTTTTGCATAGTATTATTTCACTGATACATTGAAGTTTTATGTGCAATGAAATCTATGGTTATTTCAATATAAAGAGCAGAACATATTTATGGATATTACTACTGCAATGCTGTGGTGAATTGGGACTGACAAAACTGAAGTACAAGGACCCATTCAGAGATAACCATCATCTCTGTTAGTCACTGGATGACCTTAGGCAAGTCAGTATTTGTAAGCTTCATCTCCTTATAGAATTATAATGAATGTAAAAATGAGCAAAATAATCACATACATAGCCTTGGTCTCGTTAAAGAAATAGCAGAATTTGGCTTTTCTACTTGAAGGAATGTTATATGTCCCACTGTATTCATATTCAGTCATTTCCATAGTAATATGGAATTAATAATAAACTGGTGGAACAATAAATAGACAAAGTAATAGGAAAGGAAGATGCTAAACTGATCTAGGACTTTAGAATTCAAATAGACAATCGCTTGCTGCAAATCATTCCAGACTTAACAATTGTTGATAAGAAAGAGAAAAAAGTCTGGATAGTGGGCGTGGTAATACCTGGAGACAGCAGAATAAAGAGAAAAAGACCTGCAAATACATGTAGAACAACCGTGGTAAAAGAATACAAAGATACTACTAATGGTGACAAGTATACTTGGGTGCAACCGCAAAACATCTGGAACACCACTTGAACGCTTGAACACCATTGGCATTGACAAAATCACCATCAATTCCAAAAGGTAGCTTTACTTAAAACAGCTTACTTCCTTTCATGATACTTCTAAGAGGCTAGAACACGGGTGTCAAATTCACCATGTCACGTGACATCACGACAGTTTTCCCTTTGCGGAGCTGACGGTGTGGCCTGTGTGTGACGCATCCAGCCCATGGGCTGCCAGTTTGACACCCCTGGGCTAGAAAGTAGGAAACTCTTGAGTTCAAGTCCTACCTTAACCATGAAAGGGTGATTTTGGACCAGTTACTCTCTTTCAGCCTAGCCCACCTTACAAGGTTGTGGGGAAAATAGGAAGGTATGTTAAACGTATTTGCCACCTTGAGTTTTTTGTAAAAATAATAAAGGGATGCAAATAAATAAAAACTATCAAAGAACATATATTTTAGAACCTTGGGATGGACTAAGTAGGCGGATAAAAATGCCAAATCCAGGATAAACATCTGGCTGACTGTGACCAGTAATAATATGGAATGTTATAGTAATATGAAACAAACATTGTGTTAAGTGTGGTGTGTATTAAACTTTCTGATAGGCAAAAATATTACAGATGAAAGTCTAAAAAAATTAGATCTGAGGTTTGCTGTCTCAGTTCTCTTCTACTCCCATCCCTGACATTCTGAGATTAAAGTGATCAGACTGTAGCGGACCTGATGATAACGAGTTGAAAAAGAAAAGTGTTGCTAGCAGTATGTTACACATAGGCTCTTCATGATTATGTGTTTAGATGTAGTCACATCTAAAAGATGTGAAAGATTTTTTTCAGGATTGTAAGTCTCATGCTGTAAGACATTGGAAGTTTTGATGTAGTTAGGTCATCTAGAACTATCCTCACTTACTGAACGTTGGTCTCAGTAGACTGCAGAAAGATAATAATAATCCATCAGATCTAAATTTGTAATTACTAATTTGTTTTTTTTCAGTTTCAAAGTAATTTGAAAGGAAGTTCTAAAGCATAATAGACCTAAGTAAATCTACAATTCAGTTTTTCTTCACATCTTAGAATATTGCAAGGCTCTGCTAGTGGCAAGGATTTTGCGTTTGCTTCAGTACTGCTTTCCTCTGTCAGGTGTTTTTTTTTTAACCAGTTCTTGGCCAGATTGATTTTCTTTATATATTCAAATGTTGGGATTATGACTTCAGCAGTCTGACAAGACATACACATTATGTGTTGTATGTTTAAAAGGTCCATTTGCAACTAATGTGATTGCTTTAGAAAATGTAAAGTGGACTAAACTTATCTTTAAGGACAACTCTTTCACCAAGAGCTCGCTTTTTCTACTTGTGGGGAGGATGACAACAAAAACACTATAGCATTTTTTTAAATGTCCATGAGATCTAACAAAATAATTCTAATAAGAAGTGGAGGGTGTAAGAATATATAGTAACAACAACTTCACCACTCTTGAGGGGCTGCAGTTTAATTTGACGATCTGAAACTTTACCTTCTCAAAGATCCACTTTCCAGCCAAGGTCATTTGTGGTGAAAAGCGGCATTAATTGAAGATTTGTATATTGCACTTAATACCCTGAACCAAATTATAGGGGAAAAAGTTTTTTTTCCTGAAGATTGCACTATATAAATGTATTTTATTTTCCAGCATGTAGATGTAGCAGCTTTGCTTATAAAGTATAATGCGTGTGTAAATGCTACAGACAAATGGGCTTTCACACCTTTGCATGAAGCAGCCCAGAAAGGAAGGACACAGCTTTGTGCCTTATTATTGGCCCATGGAGCTGATCCTACTCTGAAAAACCAGGAAGGACAAACGCCATTAGACCTAGTCACCGTAAGTGATGGGAATTTTTTGAGAAGTTTGTATTAAGCTTCCGTTGCTGGCTGCTGACCTGGGCATCAGATTTGAGGGTTTTAAAACACAGTTACCGTTGTCAACTACAAGCTCAAGCAAGGACAGCAACTCCACAAATCTCATTGAAGATGGGCATAAGGAGTGTAAGTGTAGCTTTTGTAAGTACAGCAAGGGATTACAGAAGCAGTTATGTGTTTTCAACATTTAAAACTAAACTGTGACCCCAAAAACCACATTTAAAATACCAGCCATGCTTGGTTTGTTGGAATTAGAGCAGCCTATATGTGCTCTTTGTCCAAGATTCATGTTTCCTGGGCGATATATGACTTGGGAATCATTAAAGATGGATGTGCAAAATCCATTGATCCATGAACTGTATTTTCAAGAGAACTTCAGAATATTCAGTCCCCTTTGGACCATGCTGCTCCTGGGGATTTCAGCAGTTTCCAGAAGTAAATCCAATAAAACCAGAAGCAATTTGAGGTATTTCAGCCATGGTGTCCTAGTTTGAAACACCATTCTTGGATTACCATAACCATATGTATGAATAATGTGGTTTTATATTTTCAATTGTTTTTGCATTAAGTTTTAGGAATTAAATATCTTAAGGCCCATAAATATAAGTATAGCGTAATTTTTTAGGAAGTATTTTAACCACATGAAACGAATTTTTGTTTCGAGATGTAATATGTCTACTATCTGTAAATTGTATATGCCATGAATATACCATGAATAATGTAAATACATTTAGTTAAGTCCAAAATTGCCCATTCATTGTTATGCTTAAATTAGCATTGTTGTGCATTTAGCTGTATCCCATAAGCATTTAGTGATTTTAAATTGCTATCCTACAACTGGATACTCAGAAATATGTTCCTCTGAATTCAACAGGGCATTCACCCAGGTAAGTAAGTTTAGGATTGTAAGTTACAAGTGCAGCATTTTAATCTTTAGGCCTGTGAGAGGTAGGTTAGAAAGCAAGAGAGTGATTATGTTCAGGTTTGTAGCAGGAAATAGATTTTAATTAGACCCTTAAACAAGTAGAACTAAAATTTAAGTATGTCTCAGTCTTGGCATTGGAGTTACCATACTCAAAGGAACCTCTGGGCAGAGTATCTGAAATTACATTGTAAGTAACAAAAAGAAAATTAGAGTAATTCAACTAAAGGACTGTTTACCTAACCTTGCAATTGACTTGCATGTATTTGTGATTATTTTAACAAAATGTTGATTTTTTTTTTAAATTTCCAGGCAGATGATGTTAGTTCACTCTTGACAGCTGCCATGCCACTTTCTGCCTTGCCATCTTGTTATAAGCCTCAGGTTATAAATGTGTCTCAGAATACAGGAACGCCAGCTGATTCACTTTCTTCCATTCCGTCCAGTCCATCTAATTTGTCAGCTGCCAGTAGTCTGGACAGCTTATCTGGTAGCTTTTCTGAACTCTCAGTTGTTAATACAAACAGTGCTGAAGGAGCCTCTAGTTTGGAAAAGAAAGAAGGTGAGCCTGGCATTTTCTACTGAGTCAGCTTTAAGTTGCTAAACAAAAGGCAGTATAGTTATGCATTAAGACGAACATCTAATGATGATCTGACTAAAGCTAGGTTTCTCCATCACAGATTCATATTTGGTATAATTTTAATGCAGAATCATAGAATTGGAAGGTACTGTTAGTCCAACTGCTTGCTCTATGCAAGAATCTAAATTAAATCATATTTAAAGTGATCACTTAAATAATCATCTGTGGTTTAAATGTATCTATGTTTGACTTGAAACTTGACTTGAAGTGGGCAACAATAAAACTGATTTATTCAATTTCTAATATCTTAAGATTTGGGGAGTTTTGTGTATCTTTTTCCTGGAAAAAATTAGCATCACAAAAGTAATTAATTGTGGGCTTGGACATGTTATGTTTACTGTAGGATTTCCCATGGAATCTTACATTCTACCAAAAAATGTTTTTTAATGTGTACACTATACCCTGGATGTATAGTGAAGATAAGATTTAAGAAGATACTAAAATTGTTTAATTTGGCTAAATAGAATTTTAAGTGGAATATAAGGTCAATTTGGACTTTAAAAGTGTATTTCAATATGGTAGTTTTTGAAAATATTGCATTGGATATTCTTGTAGAGAATGATGTGAACATATTCCTGTAGCCTGATAGAATAATTTCAGTTCAATTTATATGTAGCTAATAATTACTTTCATATTTAGTTCTCAGTGTAGATTTTAGCATCAATCAATTTGTGAGAAATCTTGGACTTGAACATTTGATTGACATACTTGAAAGAGAGCAGGTAAGTAACCATCTTGGTTTGGAAACCAGGGAAACAATTGCAAAATCATTGATTTAGATTTTAGCTTGGGAGAATGTTCATAACCAGGATTTGTGAAGATTGATTATATCTTGAGTTTCAAGCAGCTAAGTTAAAATACATGAACACACACCAGCTTTCCCTCTTTCATTTCCTATAGTTCTCTAAAATATGTCTTAAACTAATACAACATTTTAGAGAATTGATTTTGTCTGCAAATTATTTTTGCTAACTTCAGGAAATATAATGATATGAACACTGATTTACCTATATTAGTAATTACACCAATAATTCAACGTTCCAGTTGTGCTAAACATGAAAGATTTTTAACAGAATGTTATTTTTATTTTGATTATACCAGTGTTTTACTAATGAAGTTAATTTGTTGATTGAGATAAAAAGGATTATGCAAGAAGCTTCCACATATTCAGCATCTAAGGCACAGGTATCAAACTCAATCGTGTCATGTGACATTTTGTGACGTATCGCTGCTTTTTTCCCTTTGTGGAGCCAGGATAGGCATGGCCTGCCCATGACGCATCCAGCCTGCAGGCTGCCAGTTTGACACCCCTGTTCTAAAGCATCGTTTTTGCTTCAATTCATTACTCATTTATCTTGGAAGTATAAACTGGTATAATTCTCTCCCTCTTTTTTTCTAATATGGCAAATCAGAGTTCACAATTTACAACAAAATACATTGATACTGTCCCTCACATTATATGGTTAGTTTGGGTATAGTTGTTTTACAGATGAAGAAGTAGCATACATATCTGAGTTTCGGTTGTATAGCTACAAACCTTGTATGGCTTGTTGCATCTTAACAAAGCCTTTGTGTGAAAGATTTGAAATGTGTAATAACACTTCATTTCCTAGCATCTCGAACTATTTGATTTAAATTAAATTTTAAACAAGTATTAAAAAATTAGTGATAACAATAGTAAAACAATAAGAGAAGTAAGTATCTCTTATTCAAGCAGTGGGCTGTCACATATTTTCTTAAATGTATTTTAAAGAAAAAAGTGTCAAGATTTATTTTCAAATGCAGAATATATTTCAGTGGTTAAGAAAAACTTTAAGAAATTGTGATCTGATAATCCTTTTTTATAACCTAGGTTTTTTTAAAAGTGCACTTGAATCAGACGAAGGTTTTTGTTATTAGCATGGCAAAACTATTTCACTCTTTTTTCAAAGCATTAAATAACAATATGGCTTCTATAAAAACATTATCACTTTATCAGTTGAAATGCAAAAATCTGACCACACCTTTTGGCAATCTATTGAATTGTTATGAAGAAAATTAATAATTTTAATATTTAATCATTCCTTTTCTTTGCAGATAACATTGGATGTACTTGTTGAAATGGGGCACAGAGAATTAAAGGAAATTGGAATTAATGCTTATGGTCATAGACACAAAATAATAAAAGGAGTTGAGAGGCTGATCTCTGGACAGCAAGGTATGTTATAATAAGTAAAATATTTAAGCTACATTTTATGCATTTCTGTAGTTCAAAATTGTACTGTTGCGGTTTTCATTTATTTCAGTCACCAAAAAAGTGAATCAGACAGTAGGTCTAAAATATACTCAAAATGCAATGCTAATGTTTTCATTTCTCTTAGGTCTTAATCAATATCTAACATTGAATACTTCGGGTAGTGGGACAATCCTTATAGATCTCTCTCCGGATGATAAAGAGTTTCAGTCGGTGGAGGATGAGGTATATTATTGATGTATATCCTTAAATACTTAAACATTATGTCTAGCATTAGTTAAATCTATTGCTATGAAACACAATAAATGTAACTGATTTTCCTGGCATGACTGATTCAGCAATTAACGCTGACTACTTTGGGAACAATTAGTCCTAATTTCATATTGTTGTTTTCCACTCTTCAAACCCAAGGGCAGTTTACAATGTATTATAATCATAATTATGGCACTAGTAAATTATATTTTGAGAGAGCAAATTTGGTGGTGTAGCTAAGGTATCCAGCTAGAAACTGGAAGGCTCTAAGAATAAAACATTGAATAGAAGAAGACAAAATCTTTTAAAATGGATTATAGTAAGCAGTACTTGTGACTTTCCAAAGAATTAATTGAAATGAAGACTAATGTAAATTTCATCCACCAACTACCTGCTTCAAATGAGATTATATGAGTCTGCATTTGAGAGTCTACAAAATAAGCCAATACCAATTTACATAACTCCTATAGAGAACACTGATCAATTATGAGGAAATTATTTCCAGACAAGAACGTTTTATTCAGATGACTTAAATTCAGGTGTTTTGATTTAGATTTTATTTATAGATTTATCTGTGTACATTTTAATATTAAGATGCAGAGCACTGTACGAGAACACAGAGATGGTGGCCATGCTGGTGGAATTTTCAACAGATACAACATCTTAAAGGTAATGTGTAGGTAACTCTGGTACCCTTCTCTCAAGTGAGTAATTTTAAAAGCTGAAGGGGGTTAGTAGTAGCTTCTAAATAATGCATTATTTTTAAAGAAATTTGGGATTTGAAGTCCAATTTTAAACATTTAAACTTTGAAATCACAGTTTAAATCATTATTTAAATCACTAGTAAAAAGGCTTGATTTAAATCGACTCGATTTAAATAATAATTTTTAAAGAGCAACTGTCATCTCTGTCCTGTAGCAGCAGCTCCTCTGACCCACTGTTGACTCACCGACAGTCCCAATATTGCAGAATATACAGCCTCTTGCTATATAACTAATCTCCATTTCATGGTGAAATACTAACGTATTAATGTATCTTAAATAGAAAATTATCTTTAGATAGATTTTTACTCCAAAAGCATTTTATTAAAATAAATTTGATAAAAATCAAAAAATCTGCTTTAAATTTTAAAAAATCATATTTTAAATTTTTTTTCTTAACATTATTTATTATTTACTTACTATAAATAAGTATATAATTTCATTTGAATTTGTGGTTTTAACTTTATGTATGTCCTCATTCTGTCACTATTATTTCTGAAAAATGTAAACATAATCAGTTCAAATGCAAATAATAGGTACTTCAAAATAGGTAGTTCTCAACTTAGGACCAATCACTTAGTGTCCTTTTTACATTATGACTGACTACCCCAAAGCTACTGTACTTACAGCTTTGTTCTGAAATTATGACATGCCCCCAAGGTCACAAGACTGCAGTTTGGGTGTCCAATCATAAGTTGAGGACTATCTATAGTTAACTGTCAATAAAACAGTAAAAACTGTTTTTACTTTTAAATAACGTTTTTGATTATAAAAAGTTCTATAAAAAATTTTATCTTACCAGTGTGGATTTATTTTAGGAATAATGATTATTTGTTAATTCCATGTTAATTGTACAATGCAATGGATACCAGAAAGTATGGAAGAACATTGACTGAAATTTTGGATTTTTTTCCCCTCTAGATACAAAAAGTATGTAACAAAAAGCTTTGGGAAAGATACACGCATAGGAGGAAAGAGGTTTCTGAAGAGAATCATAATCATGCTAATGAAAGGATGTTGTTTCATGGTATTTCATTTTGTCTAAAAGTTATATTGCATTTCTTCACATGATTTCAGTATATTGTTCATCGTTAGAAATTCTGATCGCTGTATATACAAGATCTTTATTGATTTTTAACTAATAATTGATTAATTGGCATGTGCAAGTCAATCAAAATCCTATTAGTGAATTTCCAGAGTATGTAATCTATAAATACATACCATATATACATTGATTCAAAATAACCAGACTGTAATGACATCTGTCAGGCACAATCAGATTCACACCTGTAGAGTTCAAACTAGGTATTCTGTTGTTCCCTACCTATAATACAAGAATCTTCCTAAACTGGCAGCTTTCTCCTGGGAAAGGCCAGATAAGACCCAAAGGCATTGTGAGATTT
>JANHZT010004889.1:0-14998 GCA_032468215.1 Stegonotus admiraltiensis
TCACCCACCTTAGAAAGGATGGTAGGCTGAGTCGACCTTGAGCCTGGTGAGATTTGAACTTGCAGTAATTGCAAGCAATTTCATTCTAGGTGTGGTTGTCAGGCTTCTCATAAAGGTCTGGGCAGAACTTGCTGGCTTGTCATCTGCCATTTCAAATAGGGAATCACTAAATGACTGATGGGGAAATAAAGGGTGAGGGGAGAGCATGCAGTGCTACAATTACTAGGCCCAAAATTCCTTTAAGTTGCGTTGGCTCTTTAGCCACCAAGATGATAAAATGGCAGTAGAATTAAAGTGCCCAAAAAGCATAGGAAGGAAAGGAAATACACTTAGGCAGCCAATTTGAGTTGGATGGATTGCTGCCCCTGACCATGTTATTTCCAAGTTCATCATGAAGGTGAGCTGGACTGCAGATTTTGTATGGAAAGAATGAAACCACCACTTTCCACCACAGAATAAATGAATATGCTTTTGGTTTACATATGAAGAGAGCTGAGGAATCAGCTTCAGAATTATCCTCATAAAATGTTACTTTCTGACACCTGTATATATTTCTTGCAATGAGATTCATCCTGGTGAACAGAAATCATGCAATTTTAATCTGTCCACAATACTGTAGCATAATGTAGCTCTCAGAGCTTTTGACATAGTCATTCTATTTCTATTTGCAGATTTTGGTATTTTGTTATCTTCTCCAGTTCCTTCTCTTCTATTCTGCTGTTTCCAGATAGTGCTATGTCCACTAGCCATACTTTTTACTCTTTCTTATTGTTAATTGTTAAATCTGAGGTGTTATACAACTGGTGCCTGTGTTTGAATTCTAAAGTCCCAGAACAAGTTAGCTTCTTCATTAGCTATGACTTTGCCTATTTTACAGTCCCATCAGTTCTTGCTTGCAGGCAATTGATATTTCTTGTAGATCTTCTAGTGCACTATTGTTGCTGCTTTGTCATACCATTGCTTGTAGACAGTCTGGGAGATCTTCTTGCAGTAGCTAACCAGGTAGTCTACTGTTTCTTCAGCTTCTTTGCATAGCAGCACTTGCTATGTCTTGCTGTCTTCTCAATTCTAGCTTTGTATGCATTTATTCTTAAGGCTTGGTTTTGTGCAGCCACAATTAGCTCTATTTCTTCAACTTTCCTTCTCGAAGCCATTGCTGGGTCCTGTTATTATCTGCTAAGTCTGCTATTTTTTTAATCTACTGGCCATGTAATGCTTTGTCATCCCATGCCTCCTTTCTCTTCTTCATTTGATCTTTCTTGTAGGCCAGTATTCAGTGTGCCTTCCTGGTACAAGTACTCCTTGACTTACAACCACAATTTATGTTGCTAAGCAATACATTCGTTAAGTGAGTTTTGCCCTACCAGTATTTTGCAACCTTTCTTGCCACAGTTAAGTGAATCATGGCAGTTATTAAGTTAGATACATGATTGTTAAGTGAATTTTGTTTACCCATTGACTTTGCTTGTCAGAAGGTCACAAAAGGTGGCCACATGATCCCAAGATGCTGCAACCATTATAAATGTGACTCTGTTGCCAACTGCTGAATTTTGATCACATGACCATGCGGATGCTGCAACTGTCATAAGTGTGAAAAATGGACACGTCACTTTTTTTAATGATGTGGAACTTTAAGCCATCTGTATATGAACTGTTGTAAGTCAAGGACTACCTGTATACTAGATATTCTTCCAATGCTCCTTTTTCTTCTTCAACCATTTTATGTACTTACAACATTCCACTCTCACCCATTTCCTCGGTAGGAAGAATCTGTCAACATTGATTCATGGATGAAGGGTATGATTCATTGCCATTATTTTTTGATCTCCTTAGCCAGGGTTTCAGTTCTGCTTGATCCCAGTCCACTATTCCAGGGGTGTATCTAATGAATAGAATTGCCCAGCTGTTGTTTGCCTTGATTGTCTTGATTGCCTCAATCCACTGAGTTTGGATTGTAAGATCTTCTTCACTCTCTTGATGTATTCATTTCTAACCTTTTCCTTGACTTCATTGTGCTTGATGTTGTCAGCTTGAAGGATGCCCAGGTATTTATAGTGATCGTCTTCATCCAGACTCTTGATATTATTTCCATAGGGCATCTTGATTCCATCAATGTTCATTATTTTCCCATTTCATGGCAAGCATCACGCATTTGTTCAATCCAAACACCACTGCAATATCTTGGCTGTATATATGGACAGTGTTGAGCAGCAATTATATTTCAGATGGTTTTTTTCTATGTAGCTTCAAATCATTCATGTAAAGGAGATGGGATAGTATGGCATATGATTTCGATGTTTGATATCCATGGCCTGAGTTATTCAGTACTGTTGACAAAGGAGTCAATGCAATGATAAACAATAGTAGTAATAGTCGGTCTCCTTGGAAGATTCCTCTCTTAATGTTAACCACTTTCAATCTACCACCATTGAACAGCAACCACATCTTCCATTGTGCCATTCATCTTTGCCCTAAGCTCCTGATGTATCTACCATGTTTTCCTGAAAATAAGACCCTGTCTTTTTAAAAAAAAACAACCCAGAAATAGATGCTTGGCCTTATTGCCATGTGCTCAAAAGCCCGATTGGGCTTATTATCAGGGTATGTCTTATACCCTGGGTACTGACTCCTGTTATTTCTAGGCACTTGATTATCCATTCATGTGGCAGGGAATTGAATGCCTTCCTATAATCAATCAATGCTCCATTCAAGTTGGTCTTCCTTCCGTTGCAGTTTTCCAGAATCATCTGTCAATTAGAAATTGATATTTTGTTGTTCTGCTGTTTGGCCAATTTCCTTCTGCTCAGCTAGAAAGACCTTATTTTCAACTACATGCTGTTAGACTGCAACAGCTATCATACCAGTTAGTAATTTGAAAGTTGTTGGTAAGCAGGTAATTGGCCTGTAATTGCCTGGTGCTGCACCTTTTTCTGGCTCTTTCATTATCAGGTTTTGCTAGATGTTAGCCACTCTTCAATTTCATTTCCTTGCAGCATGTTGTTAAACTGCTTGAAAAACAAGAGGGTATAGACTAGTCAGATGTTTCAATCAAAAACATGCAATTCATCTTCACTGGTGCTAACCAATTCTTAATCTTCCTTGCCCTTTTTTCCACCATTTCTGCTGTTATTACAAGTTCTTTCATCTCACCTTCTTTTTATTCTTATCCGACTCCTTTAAGCAAAGCTGCATTCTTCTTGTATTTATTTACGTTATCCCGTAGCTGCACCCAGAACTGTACTGTTTCTTCCCTGTCAGCTACTGACTGATTCATTGCAGGTGAAGTAAGTGTATTGACCCCACCCCACCTCCAGGTTGGGAAACTCTAATTTAGCACATTACATGACAATGTCACTAAGAAGGAATTATATGAAATTTATTCTTTATGTTAGAAGGCTGGGGATTGCTATAATAGTTTATTTTTATGTTCTTTATTGTAATATACACCATTATAATGGTCAAGATTATGGAATAGTTGAATTTCTTATGTTGGACATTTGTTTAATATGATAGATAGATAGATAGATAGATAGATAGATAGATAGATAGATAGATAGATAGAGATAGATAGATAGATAGATAGATAGATAGATAGATAGATAATCATTCAGTGAATCAGAATCAGATGTGCTGCCTTTTAGGAAAGTGACAACATCTGTTTTCTAAAAGGCCTGCTGATGGGGAAGGGTAGAGATAACAAAGAAATAATTAATTATAAGAGAAAAATAAAATTAGAATCTGCACATAATTAGCTGCATTTAAGATGCCAAAACATAGTTTGAGAAACATAATTAATGAATTAGTAGGAATTCTTGGCAATCCCTTATAATGCAGCCATAAGGAGGTATTACCATCTGTTTGGCACGCTTGGTGGGCAACGATCTGTAATGTGATACTTGCCAAGAGTAAAATTGCATTTTTCAGTTGAAGAAAATGGGTCAGATTCTTTTTCATTTCCCTTTTGATTGTGTGAGGCTAATTAAAAAAACAGCAAGTTACTTGCATAACTTCATTAATCCATGGCTAAATTACTTTTGCTATAATGCTGCTGGAGGGGGGGGATGCACAGATATATGTAGTAGGGTTCAGTGAGCTCCTTAGACTTATTCATGAAAAAGTAATTCTATATGTTCCCAGTATCATTTGTTAACACAATTATATCTTTTAAATTTCTTTAGGAGAGCACTGAAGTCAGCTCTTAAAATGTCTACAAGAAACTGAATAGATGTATTAGCAATAATCATTCCTATTGCTGTTATTTCAGGGCTGCATATTATAGAATATAGAATCTTTTATAGAATCTAAACCAGGATTTTTCAACTTTAGTGACTTTAAGAGGTGTGGATTTTAACTCCAGCATTCTGGCCAAATTTGCCAAAGTTGAGGAACATCCATCTAAATTCAAATGTGCTACTGGGCTATATTAATTCTCAATTAGTATGCAGTCCAGGGCTGATTGCAGCAGGGGTGATATTCACTTACCTTTGCTACCGGTTCGCAAAATGGGAGCGCACACACTCATGCGCTCACTTTGCTCGTGCACGCCACCTGTACACATGCGCAAGATCTTCTGCACATGTGCAGAGCATCAAAAATGGAACATGATGACGTCTGGGCCTCCTGCAGCTGCTGCTACCTATTCACCTGAACCAGATAGAACTGGCTGAATAGCACCACTGGATTGCAGGTTGAGATACCCGAACAATATATCATTTTAGGAATCCTGTTATATATTGGTAGACCATTACATGACAGCAGTGTAAAACAATTGGGATTACCACTGGAATTTCTCAAAAAGTTCCATTTTGCTACAAGGCCCTTTTGAAAAGGAAGTATAATGATAGCTCCCTCTAGAGCCCTATCCTCCAAACAAATATGTTGTATATTCCTACCATGACTGATATACTTCTTTAGTTATGAACTACAGGCTATTTTTGCTATTCTACTAGGACTTCAAAATTAGGAAAGACTATGAAGCACTGACAGGCTGTTCTACATGGTTGGCAAGCTATGTTCAGTTTGGCAGGCCAATGTTACTCAGTCTTAGAGCAGGAATCCAAGCTTCTGTCATTTTTACCCTGCCTGTTTCCAGATCTAAACTGTATTTCACTATTGCTTTATTGTTATTTTATATTATCCTCATATAAATCTTGCATGCTGGCAATCTAGGAACCCTTTTTATTTTCTCTTTTTCTTATAAGATCTTCATGGAGATATGAGCACTAGAAAGTCAAAGAAGACTTGGCAAGCATAACTGGGTTTTCAAAAGGTAGCATAGCAAAAGCAAAGTTGTTAAAATTAGCTGAAGCCAAAGAACGATACATTCAAGCAATTCTACTCATTGTTACATAATATTAATAATAAACTTTATATCAGGAGGTAAGACTATAAATTAGGATATAAGAACAATGCTCTTGATCAGACCCGTAGTCAATTTTATTCACTACCGGTTTGCTCAAGGGCATGTGCATGCGTGTGCGACGATGCTTCTGTGCGTGCGCAGAGACGTCTGGGCAGGTGGGCGGAGCCTCCCACTGCCGCTGCTACCAGTTCACCCGATCCAAGGACAACTGGTAGCAACCCATAACTCGATCAGACCAAGGCTAATTCTCATCCAGGAGTTTCCCATAATGTTCAGATAAGATGCTTCTGTGGCCGCTAACTGGCATGGAAATTTCTCCTCTTCCTCCATTGATTTCATTTGAATTACACTAAGAATTTGCAGTCCTTTTGTTTTAATTAACACAGGTCTATCCATTTTATGAAAGAAAACTTCTTAACTATTAAAACTTCCAGGACACTACCAGAGAGCCATACTATACCTCTTTCCAGATTTGACTGACCCTTTCTTATATTGTGGAATATATCCAACTGAACTCCAATTATTACAATTTTTAGCAATCTTCAAGCATTCATAGTTTTATCCCTCTTAACATTTAAATATCATTTAGGCACCATTGTCTCATCCACTGATCTCATATATCATGCATTAATTTATTATGCAGATAAAGTCCCAATTGTTTACTATTACAGTAGCGCACTCGCAATCATATATTTAATCCTTAACCTAATGATAATGTGACCTAAGTAATGTTCAATATTTTCTGACTCTCTAGTTTGGTAGTCAGTGAAAATGATAAAAATAACAAATATATTTCAGTGAAATTCCATGTATATTTAGCTTGATCAGGTTAACAGGTTCAGAAGAACATACTTGGAATAGAAATGTATAGCCATCAACTGACATTCCACCATTCAACTGGTGGAAGTATTTTAAAACAGAAGCAGGGTTAACCTGAATATGGACTAATGTGAAATAAATTCTAAACAACCTGGAACATACCTATTCCAGTTTTAAAAGAATAACAAAGGACAAAAAACAATGGAAACTTTCCTTACAAGATGTTAAACACAGGGGCTTCTGTTGACTTAATTATACACTTTTTTCATCCTTTTAAATAAGTTCAATTAATAGTATATGCCCAGCAACAGAAAAAAAAAACATTGATTTGCTATTTCTATAAAATGTCCATTATCCTGGAATATGGACATTGACTAAGTGAAATGAAGTACGTCTAGCCATTTCTAAAAATAGCTCAAAGACAGCCATGGAAAACAGAGCTATTTCACACATAATTGCCTTGAATGTCTCAAATCATAAAAAACAGAAATGGAAGAAAAAATCTACTCTCCAAATTCCATTTCCCATAAACCACAAGCACTAAAAAATTGGCATGCCTGCATATATCTTATCTCCTCAATCAGCATCAAATAATTCAAACTGTTGGGTTTTTTTTTTTTCAAGGTCTTGAAAACTGCCCTGCTATGTGCACATTCTGATCAGTCATTCTTTGTGCATACTAATCTATGAAACAGAAATGGACCCCTGCCTCTTCCATCCCTGACACTGCCATGCTATCATAGCATTATTATTGAATGAAATGCTCTAGAGGTCACTTGAAATACTGCCCACCAATCTGGTATGAAATTTGAACATTGTTTTTATTTTTTCAACTTTTTGTCAGCTTCTTTGGTTGAACTGGAAATTTCTGACATTGGAAAGAATAACAGGGGACACTGAAGGAGTCAAAGACCAGGCTAAAAGTGACTGAACAGCCAATGGATTTTCTATGTTCCTTTTCTGCCACACCAAATAACTGCCAAAAATTCAGACCAGCACTTAAATTTATTCCCTCTTATTGCTAGCATCAGAAAATATTTATTTCAAAGAGCAATACCAGGAGAAGAAAGAAAAATCACCAATGTCTTTGTCCTTCGTTCTGTCATTATGCAGCAAGCAGAACCTTGGAAGCACTAATGCTATCAATGAGCAGTGGAATTGCTGTACACATAAGCAATATTTCACAGGGTAGCCATGTTTGTGTGTTACAATAAAAACCTTGATTTGATCTCTATATTTGTTGAACTTTGTTCTGACCTAGGCTTCCTGAGACAGTAAAAAGCACATGATTAGTCCCAAAAACCCTCTTTTTATTTCAATGGTTGTGAATTATGTTCATTCACAGCCCATACTGAGTCACAAATAGTTTGTAAAGAGCGTGACAGAAGTCTGCCACTGTCTCTCGGGATAAGGCTGATAAGCACCCACCTTTATCTCCCTTGACATATTGCCAAAGACTTAATTGGCAATTAGCTTTGCCACGCTACATGGAGCACAGAGTCAAAATAGAGCTTCAGAATGTAAACTGACCAGAATGAACAACGTTCACATCCCTTTGCTCCTCCTTTATGTCTTATGGGAGGAGCCAATCATCTCCAAGCCCTAAACCCGAGTCATCCCTTTTGTTTGCCTTCTGACAGCTCTGCGCATGTGTGCACTGGGAACGGGATCCCCCTGTTCCTATGCCTCACTGATGTCTGACTCTGGAGGCTCCGGAGGCAGCACATAACTCCCAGATGGCCCTGGCCCCCTCTCTGCCTCTGACGCAGAGCCCTCATCCAAGCCTTCTCCATACTCCAGGACTGGCCCATGTTCCTCCCCAACCTCCTCACTGTCGGACTCTGCTGCCAGCTCCGCAGGCCACCGGCGGACTACAACAAACATAAGGTTTTATTTTTTAAAGAGAAACTGAAATCATTGCAGTATTTCTTCCAAAAACAAAGATTCTTTTTTTTTCAGACCAACCTCCAAAAATGTAGACTGCTTGGCTACAGCTCTACTTACAGTATGTGAATTAAACATATAGTGAAAGGATTAATTGATCATATTGTTTGCAAATCAAACTAGTTAAAATTGACTTAAGTTTTCAGCAGCTTTTTTTTTAATTAACTGTTTTGACTGTAAATAAAAAGTTAATCATTTTTCAAACCAAGGAAATATTAGAATACAGCTTCAGGTATAACACTGTCTTAAGTTTCACTTAACAGGCAGTGATGGAAAATAGCTCTCAGTAGAGTTGCCCTTTGTTCAGGGTTACCTTTCCCAATGTTAACTTAAGAAAATCCTTTTGCTTGTTGTTTTCCTTAGTCTCACGCTGAATTTCATGTCTTTAGGTTTAATTCCATGCAAGGAATTAAATTACAGCACCAAGTCAACATCTATTTCTTGGCTCAGTAAAAAGAGTCCCCTCATTCTTCATTTAAATTCATTGTTTTCTATACTGTTTACATTTTTCTAAATAACAGAACTCCACCCTGTTTACTTTGTTTCCATACAACTTTGCTTAGCCAACAACATCGTGCTTAAATGAAAATCCTAGTGGGAGGTAGCAGTTGCAACACAAGATCAATTTATGGAAAACAGATACTTTTTCAAGCTGTATTAGTCTTAAAGCAAAAGTAGAAAAATGACAAGCACCTTTGCTAAATCTTTTTTTTATTATTATTCTTTTTCATTTGTTCAGTAGGCATTATGAACCTGTATACCTAGCGGATTACATACAGTTTCTTATATGACTGGATAAATCTGGTTTTACCTTAATATCTATCACTCAAATATGTAGAAGCACCTGTCACAAAATGTTGATGTCTTCAGCTGATGAATATTAGAGGAACTATATTTTAAATCTGGGAGAGTAAGGAATTTGTAATGTTCTCATGTTTATATGTTGAAATTTCTGGTTCATAATTTGGATAAACAATGGAATAACATATTTGCCACATGTATGGCATGTATTGGAATATATAACCTTCAGCTGAGAAGTGCTTTTGTTCATTATCTTAGAAGGATAGATTCAAGAACTGTATAAAATGGAACGTTTACATATCCTACCCTGATAACATCCAAAATTTCCACATTTCTGCAAGCAGAGTTATCATGGCAGCTTGATACTGCATTACCAGTTAATTTTATTTTATTCACAAACATTGCCAAATTATTTATAGCACCATGGGTATATATAGATAATATAAGCATAATATAAAAAAGAAATCATCTCATTTTCTGCTTGTGCAAATATAAAGGTATTACACTTGGCTCTGGAAGGATGCAGATTGTCAAGGGAAAAGGTCAAGTTAATCAGAAAAATTCACTCCAGAGGGTAGATAACAATCTTCTAAATTTGCTTATTTGTAGTCTCAAATAGCTTAAAGGTGCATACACAGAAGTCCTTAACCTAGAATTTCTTTTCTTATTCTCACTTTTCTGGTGCCACCTAGTGTCTTCAATTTACTACTAAAATTGCTAAAGTTCGTGTGTTATTTCATCTTTCTCCTAAAGTGGAGAGGCAGAGCAACATCATACAACAATATTAACAGTAATAAAAACATCCTCGGGAGGATTTAAATTCATAAAAATGTTATGATTTAAACTTGAGCCTGTGGATTAGTATTAAAGAACTCTGCAACATTGTCTATAAGGAGAGTGACATGTTCGCAACTTAAACCTATCCTCTCTATTTGAATGAGAATTAGGATGCACTATGGTGGTGCCTAGAGACTCATGTCTTTTTATTTATTTGTTTGTTTTAGGAATTTAGCTAATACTAAAAAAAATTTTTTAGCAGCAATTCAGCAGGATACAAAAATTGAATGTAATTAAAAAGACAATTGAAATACAAATCAAATGGCGGCATCGGGGTTTTTTTTAATGTACAATGGCTGAACAGAAATCTAGATTCAAAATCAACCAGATTCAAAATCACTTTAATGCTTCTAAAACAATTCAGGACAAAAAATGTTTCTGGATCTCTTCAGATGACAGTTCCAAAGTGGAAGAGCTATTGTGAAAAAAAGTGCTCCTAGTAGACCCCAATCTGTTATTTTAATCTTCATTTATGAAGAAAATGAGAGGAGGACCTATTAAAAACATTGTGTAGATCCTCTGATTAGACATACCCAGAGGATAATACTGCAGGCAGGGGCAGGCGGCCTGGTGGTTTCCAGAAAAAAACCATCCGTCTGTAATCTGGAGTATTGATAAAATGATTGTATGAGGAGCATTGCTTGAGATTCTGTTTTTCTGTCTCTCTTATTTAATTTGCTTTTGCTCCGTGCATATTTATTTCTTTTTGATGTACAGTATGATGATAGAGTACTAGTATAGTATAATAAATAATATAATGGGTGGTGACCAGGAAGAATTCATTTCCCCAGTTAAGGCTGGAGTTCTCTGGATGATTTTTAACCAGTTGTTATTTCTCAGCCTTCCATTGCTGCATTTTTTTTTCTTAGTTTGGTAATAGATTTAGAAAATAATATAAGCTCACTAAAATAAACAGAGAAGATAATGTAATATATTGTGGCCCTAATACAATATTGGTGATCAAAAGAATATATATGTAACATGTGATCAACTACTCTGAATAATTTAGGAGTTTAACGAGATCACAGGTTAGTCCCAAAAGTTCTTCATGCTGCAAAGATAGACTAAAACAAAAAACCCATTATCATATATCACAATATTATCCACTGTAATATGTGACTCTTCAAGCAAAACATTAGCGTCCTTATATTCTCAACCCAAAATCCAAAGTATTTCATCATTGGAGGTTTACAAAAGTTATAATATAGGGTAGTAGGGTTTTAATGTAAACTTGTTCTAAAAATGGAACAAAATGGAAGGAAAAATATATTTGACAGAATTGCTTATTTCTAACATCACTCTACCTATACATAAAATGGGTTGTATATTTTTTATAAAAGAGAGATTTCAAAAGTTACAGCCACATAGTCAGAAATGCTATTTAAGAAGACCATAGATAATTACCAATATTTCACTGTTGTATAACATTGACATAATGCCATCTATTTATTAGTACAAATAACAGATAGAGAAATTATAATCCATAGATTACATGATGACTTGAATCCATTTTTATACTTCCTTTCATATTAAATAAAATTTAAATACTAAATAAATGTTAAATAAAATTTAGTGCCTGTGATTTTCTATCAATTTTCAAAGTAAACTCAAGGAAAATTGGCAGGATCAGAAGGCTTAAAAGATGAAGTTTCTTTCAAGACATGCTTGACTTCTGGTGAATACACCCATGCTATTTTCTTAGCTACAGCACGGAACTCATTTGCTACTGTCTTCTTCTGGGATAATTATTTTTTTAATCCTTGATATTTCCTGCTGTTTGATTGATTATGTGCCATACAATCATTGTCAACTCCTGCTGCTGATACAATTTTCTCCATGATCATCTAATCCAGGGATGTCAAACTCGCATCATCATGTTGTTGTCCCGTGACGTGTCATGACTTTTTTCCCCTTCGCTAAAATGGGTGGGCGTGGCCAGCACGTGACTCATCTGGCCCATGGTCGATGAGTTTGACACCCCTGATCTATCCCTAATTTGATCTTTCAGGTTTTCCAAAGCTTCACTCATCATCACTGTAACTAAGTCCTTGCTGCTAATCTTCTCTTTCCACCTTACTCAGAATTAGTGTCTTTTCCAGCCACAAACTAACCAGGTCTGACTCTGCTTGAGTTTTTCAATTTAGCCAAGATCAGCTAGGTACTGCCACTGGATTGACAGACTTAATTCCCCTGTGAATATTTAAAATAATCTTCATTCGTTCCTCATACAATAAGATTCAGACCCACCTTCTCCAACACTATCTTGTCTTCTGTAGCTTTCAGTTAGCAAAGTAATTTTTTTTTAAATTTTAATTTATATGCCGCCCTGTTCCGGAAACTCAGGGCGGCTTACAATGCGTTAAGCAATAGCCTTCATACTTTTGTATATTTTATACAAAGTCAGCTTATTGCCCCCACAAACCGGGTCCTTCCATTTACAGGAAGAGGGAAAGTATACACTAACCATTAGCCTGTTTCTGATCTAAATGTGTTATTTACTTTCAGATGCTTTGTAAAAGGCAAAATAGTCTCCATGTTTTGCATGTCATTTTCTAACAAGCCTAAGTTATTTCCCTGAAGTGCTTTTCAAGCCTTTTACAGGATTCTTAACCAGATATACAGAGTGTGTATGGAAACTACAAAAATAGGCTGTGCCCTGACTTATATTTATTTACTCAATTTATTTATTTGAAGACACCTCACCATGTTCTCTCAATGGTTTGGATCCAGGTTTAGCTGCATATGACTAAGCTGATATAGATTGTTACGCTACCTACTCACGGTAGCATGTCTGGCTCTCTGCTGAATGCTACACCGATTTACTAAATGGAGGGATTGTGATGTGAAGGGGAAAAGAAGACAGCCCCTCTTCCCCCCCAACAAGCAGTGTGAGGGCCTTTCCATTAGTTGGTTATTCCACACCAAATAATAACCCTGTGTTATGTAATTGCTGCATGTGAATGACATATTATGGCCTAGAATTGAAAACATCTACCTCAAAACTTTGGATAAACTTTTAAGGTTTCCAGAAGCTTTGTTTTTATAGCTCCCTTTGCTGCCCTTTCAGACAGCCAACGTAAGCCTTAGCCAAATTAAATTTTTATAAACTGGATTCTTTTTTGCTCAACTCAAACCACATACATTTGGACAATCTCAAATAAACAGACATGTGAGAAGTTTTGGTAAAGTTTCAGACAACTATTCTAATTTTCATTCTTTTGGAAAAATACAGAAAGATTTGTTTTCCTTAACCTTAATTCTTCTTCCATTTCTTTCAATTTCCCCTTGAAAATACAGATATGATTCCCCATATGTTAGCCAAAGGATGTGCTCATGTGTAACTTCCTTTGCTAAACACGCTGTTGTGAAGAAGAAACAGATCAACTGTCTACAGAAGATAAAGTTAGTATTCTGAAACTATTCCAGGAACATTAAATTAACCTAGAATTAGATTTGTCTCTTGCCAAGGTTGAAATTAATTACAATGTGCTCAATTCATCTTTTCCATTCTTTCATAATTCTATCAGTTTTCAACATTATAAAGTAGAGTTTTATATCCCTTTCCATGGTGTATGTTATATGCTGTTTTCTTACATTTCATTTACATCTCATTTATTAATTATAGTTTCATCTGACAATTAATTTGGTAAAGTTGCCATCTTCCAAATCTAAGATAATCCCCAGTACTCAAAAACATCTGGAGAACATCCAGTGCTGCATACACATGGTTGTGTTTATGTTTGTATACGTGGGCATCCATGAAGCAATAAGTGACATTGTTTGCACAATGAGATCATCATACAAATGACACAAATTACATATTTGCATGCACAAAGTAATCCAATTACATAGTTTGGATCATTTATATATTGGATCATTACACACATTATATGTTTTGATGTCACTATAGCTTTTGGATGCCTCTCTTTCTTTCTCTCTTGTGTGTAGTGTGTGTGTGTGTGTGTTGAAAACCCACATGTCTCACCTGATGATGTATTCTTCATTAACAGATCATACACTTTACAAATTGTAAATATGTTCCTTTAATATGGTAAATTTTAGAGGTTATACATAAAATAGGCAAATCTATAATTTATATGTAGATTTTTTTTATTAACAGTTAGACAGGTTTTAGATTGTATTTCCTCCTCTGACATTTAAAAACAATTTTACAAAGACTAGAATTTCTGTTCTGGTCTAAGACTGTAATAATAACTTGTATTGTATTGACTAGAATTTCAATGTTTAAATCTTTTTCTTGTATTAAGAAAAATGATGTAGGACTTTGTGAAAATCACTATATATAATCATCAACATTTGGCAGCTTTAAGTATATGAAAAGTTTTGGAGCACTTTGTTCAAGATTTTTTTATAAAAAGTTCCTGTTCATCGTTGATCAAAGTTTTTTTTCCTCCTTAAGAGCCTTCTTAGTGTCTTGATCCAGCAGTTTTAAAGAAAAAGAAGCAACTTGCAGATATATAGACCTAAAGCAGGACAGTTTTTAACCTGCTTTATTAAATGATTATAGAATTAGAACTTAAAACAGACTACTGTAACAGAAAGAGAGGTATCATCTGTCATATTCAGTTGTGTTTCAGCATTGTTCTTGATAAAATAGTGTATATTAAAACATGAATTGTTAAATGCTGACAGCTTTCTAAGTGCCTCTAAAAAAATTAGAGGCAAAAATGTGATAATTGATGTTGCATGAGGTGATATGTGCTACCAATGCCAAATTGGACTTAGATTGCATACATTTTTCCAGTTTATACAATCCCTAATTTACCAGTCTTACTTGTGACATGAGTGTCTAATGGAGATGTTGACAATAAAATAGCCTAGTTAACTTTCATGATTTATTGCTCACTCCCCACATCCTTGCAATTTAAAAATGTATCTTTTAGAATCTGAGTATATTTTTGTAGGCTTTTAACCAGCATAATTAGACCATATATATAATGAAATCACAGTTTTATATTATATAATTCTTGAATTAGATTGGCTTGAAATAATATGCATTTATGAAAATCATCTTACTGAGGCAGTTAGAAATCTATTCATAGCAAATGTGAGTATTTTGATATACATTTTTCATATGACATATTTTATATGCAGAATTGTCTCTAAAGGGGGAAACGCTCTGGATCTGATTTTTGTTTCTGGACAGTGGTTGAATGATCTAGAATTAGGGGAACTAGTCATCAAACCCTTGTCATGGTCAGATCATTCGCTCCT
>JANHZT010004889.1:15098-27145 GCA_032468215.1 Stegonotus admiraltiensis
ATTTTAATTCTATTGTAGAATCTGTTCTCTGTAAAATCCATCAGCTTCCCCACTTTTGTTCCTGCGCCACATCTTTTGTTGCTATGCCAGTTAATTTAAGTTGTATTAATTCCATTGTATTTCTTCTGTTCTTGTTATCCTTTAGACAGGATAACAAGAACAGAATAGGAATCCCCAAAGTTATTTCCAAAGTAATCCAAAGTTAATAGCTAGTCAAAATGGTTCCTTTTTAAGCAGAGGGCAAGTCTTTACAATCAACACTTTCACTTAGTCACAGTCTCAGTCTCCATTTTAAAGCAATTATGTAACCATCCATTTGTCTCGCTTCATCTGGCTTTTAAAGGTGTCAATCACTTTTCTCTTTTCTCAAAAAAATCAATCTGTTTCAATTTAAAGAAGATCTTAGTTTTCTAATTCTATTTCATTAGTAGTCATTTCTTTCCAATCAATCTTTACTGAAGTAAATCCCTTAAAGGGTCTTTATCCCTTGTTGTTACATTACAAAATCTTCAAGCCCCACAGATCTTCAGCCACTGTTTAAGGCTAGGGGTTTTATTAGTAAATGTTTACACTCAAAGAGCTGTTTCTCACCTGGGTCAGTGTCACTCACCCGGCTTCAAAGCATGTCATTCTTCCTTTCTTCCTCCTGCTCATTTCTTTTCCTGGTTTGTCCCGGCTTCATGGCAGCCACCATGGCTGCCATCCCCCCACCGCCGAGTCAGAGGATTTCCTCCGACCTCCGAGGAACTTGCCTGTTCCTCTCGGCCGCCCAAGGTGTCCCTCTCTTTCCCCTGTCCCTACAGGACAGGTTCGGTCCACAGACCTGTTGGCAGCGGTTTGTCAGTCGGGGTTTTCATGGGGCTCCTCAGAGCCCACTATTTTCCGAACTGTATCGCCACGACGCCAAACTGGGGGGGAAAAAAAGAAAGAAATTAACTCTTTGCTACCACTTACTGGTGTTTAGGCTGCAGAGTCAAACATTCAACCTATAATTTTGAGGAATTAAAAAGAAATGGAGTTTAGTAACCAGAGATTGTGCATGACATTTGCAGAAAGCTTTCCACATGGTAGATGTTTAATAGAGCTGGAATTTCAGTTGAAGAAACCACCAAAGACAACCCTTAGAATATTCTGTGAAAAGGTGTATGTGTTAAAGCACAATAGAGTTCCATAACTGATGCATGCTAATGGTAAATTGTAGGGGCAGAAAAATTTAAGACTATATGACTTTCTGTCATACTGAAAGTCATACAGTATGACTTTCTGTCTCCATAACAACAGCGCGGCTATATAGGTGTGCTCCATAATAACTAACATGATAATGAAATGTCTTTTAATAACGATGACCTCAAGCAACCAATGTAGTTGGTCATAATATATCTGTAGTTCATAAAATACAACATTATATAAGAAAATTCCCATTGCTATTTGCAAAAATTCCACTACTATTATTTCTTTCAGTGCAGTACTGCTAGAACAAGGACCATATGCTGGCTTCTCTCATCTGGCCTGACTCTCCCTTCTATGCAAGACATTCCTGTTCTGGGAACCTGCCTCTTCCATTTTGTTCAATTGTTTTACACTATTCAGCTAAATAGAGTGAAATGAAGATGTAAGAGACTTAAATATATTATTTCATCATTTTTCCTATGGTACAAACTAGCTGAGAAATTGAAAAAAATTAATTTTCAATATGCAGCTGCTCAGATAAACAGTGATCATTTTAGCAATAAGATGGTAGGGTAGAGATAACACAGATCGTCTCTGTGAATTCTATTTTTAGAGCCCTGGGAAAAAGCAGAGCAGCACACAGAATTGGATTTATGATATGCAAGAATGAAATGAAGCAAGAGAGTTGGATATAACTAAGTAAGTATATGAGGAGATACGTTTTATGTGATGTATTGTACCTCTGCAGATGTATATACTTCTGGCATTAGCCCACCATTGGTTTCAAATTTCACCAGCAAGATGGGGGAAATTCCCATCTCTGCTGTGGAATTCACTGGTTGGAAGAACCACTGTTTCTTATTTGATGCTACATATAATAAAGCCAATGACAGAATTACTTCAAAACCAAAATATGGTATGTATAGATTTTTCAAACTTTTAAAAACAAAAATTGAATGGGCAATAACCCTGATTTATTTAGTGAACTACATTATCAGTTTCACATAAGCAACTGTTTCATTACTTTGTCTTAAACTTGTCAAAGAAAATCTTTTTGCATAGTAAGCAGTACATACTTTCCTAACAATAAGGTGAAAGTTTAACTGCAAAAATCTTATTCTTAGTAAGTGTGGTATTTTTGTTGTTATATATGAGCCCAAGAGAGAGCTAAGGTTGCTGTTGTCAGCAAATAACTTGGCTTTGCCGTAAAGGTTTATAAGCCTCCCTGTGAAAGACACATAGATTTCCACCATTTTGTCCAACAAATTCTAAGACATACAGTAAGATATGTCTGTCTATCTGCCTGCCTGAAGACACACAGTGGAAGGTGTGTTCTTTTGTGTGTGTGTGCGTGTGTATGTATGTGTGTAAGGGGAGGGGGAGTACATATGGACAAAATGAGGAAAAAAAGGAGAAAGTGTCAAAGCAAAGAAAATTAAGAACGAGGATCCTAAGAGGCCTCAATCTAATTTATTAACTAATCACAATTGTTCTAATTTGAAATTAACTTTATAAATGATAAAGGACAATATTTGCAGCTCGGGGTTAAAATGAGAGATCCTTGGTGCTCTCTGAGCTTGGTTGCTTTCTTGTAGATGTTTCATTAACCAGATTAGGTAATATCATCACTGCAAGTAAGGAGCAACCAAGCTCAGAGCATCAGGGTTCCAAGTAACACCCCCAACAAAAGAAGACTCTGAGGCTTGACTTTCCTCAAAGTTCCATTTTATTGAAGATTACCAAGGACCTCAGTTTATAAATGGGAATTTATTGTTAGTGAACAGATGTGGGTCGGGTATGCAATGTTGTGGCCTTGTTTTCACTGTCTGCTTCCTGATTACATCCTCAGTGTTTGCTATCAGAACACATTTGTTTTTCTATTTTTGTCATCAGAAACCAAACACTAATAGTATGCACAAAATTGATGATAGGGATCCTGAGATGACACATTTCTGCCGCTTGATAACTTTTGTGTTGAAAACCCTCATCTGTTTCTAGAGATAAAAAAGGAAAGATTATAAACTTGGTCATTATTTCCCACTTAAGAACATTCCCTACCTCCACTTCAAGACTTTCTCAAGTAAAGGTTCCCCTTTACACACACAAAAATTGTCCTCTAATTTCCAGTAAGTCAAATAAGTAACCAAATAAATAAATATCATAAATCTGAAACATTCTTTCTATTCATTCTAATATGTTCTGCAACTGAGATAAACTCTACCACTAACCCGCTATTGCTACCAGGGATTGCTTTTTGCCTAGCTGTTCTTTTAATTACTTTACCATACTTTGCCTACAGTACCTGGGTCCAATGTTAGTGGTATATATATATATATCCTGCTAATTGGTTCCAGTGGGCTTATGAGAACTTATTGCTTTCTGTTCCTATTTAATATTAAATGGGAATATGCAGCACTGGTGCGATTGTCGATATCACTCTCAAGAAATGAACATAAAACAGCATAAGTTTAGCCCTGTGCCAATAATCACACATTTCTCCATATTCTGACTGCTTACTTGTAGAGTTCCATAGGTATCCACATGCTCTTTGGAAGTTTATGTATATAGATTTTTTAATAATAATATATTACTCTTTAATTTTAATTTTACTCTAGAACAATTGAGAACATATTTCAGAAATCTACATATGTGAAGTCATTGTTGAGCTCCAACTCCAGAAGGGCTTCAAAGGAGAGAGATTATCTGCAGTATTTTGTGTTGTATTTGAGGATCTGGAATCTGAAGAAAAGTCGAATGTTTCCAATAGTTCCTTGTATGACATCCTGTGTATAGCAGTTCTAATAACAACCAAGAATAAGTATATTGCAAAGATTGCTGAGCCGTACAGGGTATGAACCAAACCCTCTGGATATTACATTTCTAGACTTTGGAAGCATAACCTTACGCGTCCCTGAAGAATCTCAGCCACATTTTGTTTCAAAGCCTGGAAGAACAAGCCAACCAAGTAGCTAGATTCCAAATTGGACACTCACTCACTCACTCACTCACTCACTCACTTATATGGCCAAAAACTCTCAATCTGCTATTTTGGTCAGCTAACTTAAAATTAAAATACAGAACAAAAATGAACATTAAAAAAGCCACAATCAAAACATGGTCACATTCCAAAATTCCAGGCAGGTTGCTCCAACATTCTAGATTAAAAAAAAACCTTACAGAAGATTAATAGGATTACAGTTACAAAGAAAATTCTTGTCACCCTCCTTTCATTTTCCATCCACAAACATTATTTTATTTTCCATTTTCATGTGACGTGATATCTCTACCACTTAGCACAAATGTGTCTAAATGCATGTAAATCTCTTTCTCTCTTTGCTGTGGGATAAAGACCCAAAATTCTGATTTTCTTTTCTGCAGCAAGAGTATGCTTTTCTTTCTGACTTCTGTTGCTGAATACTAATATAAATGGCTTCTTTAGATTTTCTCTCTTATCCCTTCTCCCATGTTTTTATGTCTGTTGGGAATCAGTATACCATTCTCTGGTTTCTGGGTGTTTCTTCCACTGAATGAATGTGGAACTCGCCAAACTCAGTACCTTTCTCCCAGTGAATTAAATCTGATTCTTTTAGAACTAGACAGTATACCAACTTTGCAGACTATTATTGCTTCTTATTTGGGCTACATTTGCCATAAACTGTCAAATACTTATTAATAAACTGTTTTTATACCATTAGTTAATAAATTTTTAGGATAGTGTTTAGTTATAGTTGACTTCTTGTTCAGGAACAGTAGCATAATGTTCCCTTCAGAACTGCTGCTGTGGCAGACCACAATTTGTAGAAGCACAGGATCTGGATTTTGACTAATACTAATTTCAGCTTATTTTAATCATTAACCTTCTCCCACATTTCTGCAGTTCCAAACTAGCTGCATGCAATTGTATTTGGTGACCTGTAAGTAATCTTCTATGGTTATCCCTGCATGTATTACTGGTTTGTTTTCAGATCTTCACAAAACATTTTGGGCAACCACATTGGATTCTGCTTCCCCCTTTCCACATGATATTATTTCCAACTGTGCTTCATGTTGGTTGGTTGGTTGGTTGGTTGGTTGGTTGTTTTAAAAAGTACTTATTTAGAATTCCTTTTTCCAATTATTTCTTCTTCCATGGAATTCCATTTATTCTTGACTTTTTAAAAACTACTTTTACAATAAGGTAAAGTAAAGGTTCCCCTCGCACATATGTGCTAGTCGTTCCTGACTCTAGGGGGTGGTGCTCATCTTTGTTTCAAAGCTGAAGACACAACACTGTCCGAAGACGTCTCTGTGATCATGTGGCCAGCATAACTAAACACCAAAGGCACACAGAACGCTGTTACCTTCCCACCAAAGGTGGTCCCTATTTTTCTATTTGCATTTTTTATGTGCTTTTGAACTGCTAGGTTGGCAGAAGCTGGGACAAGTAACGGGAGTTCACCCCGTTACACGGCACTAGGGATTCGAACAGCTGAACTGCCAACCTTTTGATTGACAAGCTCAGCATCCTAGCTACTGAGCCACCACATCCCTTACTTTTACAATAAACATATACCAATATATTGATCTTAAAAGTAAGTCTTCCGAATCAAGCTTGACTCGTACTAACTACATGGACACATCCATGTTGTCTTCTTTGCTATCATATGGAGATGTTTTGCCACTGCCGCCTTCTACCATGTTTTTCTTTTTCATTTCTAAGTTTAGTCTTTAAATTCCATATTTGAGTAAGCCAAAGAAAGATACTTGCAATATTTTCCCTTTTGATTCTTTTTTGTAAAGTGGAAGGAAAGATGAAAAAACAGTTAACTATCCTCCTTTGCTAAAGATTCCTCTTGAAATCATTTTCTAAGTAATTTTGGTTTTTCCTCACATTTAAGGTCAGTGATTTTGGAAGAAAATGGGTTATTTGCCTCATTTAACCTGATATACCATACTGTTGGATAATTACTCTATCTTATCTGTGGAATATTTTATGTGTTGGTTAGTAGCCTGTAGAAAATGGCAGACTACACAATATGCTCTTTCCATTTTCCCACCACTCCCCCTTTGTGTCTTAAATTGGATGGGAAAAAATCAAAATGTTCTCAAAAACAGAAAACAGAAAAGAATGCATTTGAAGACTAAGCTGGGACTCAATGTTCTGAGGTACCATAGCCCACAGATTTATGTATATTAGACTTTTGAATGATTGTCAAATTCTGAAAGTAGAACTTAATATGCGGATATGTCAGCCAAGGTTGACTGACTTTATATAGTTAGGACCTTTTGAAAATCACATTTTCTTGGCTATATACTATTTAGTGTCCTAGTATTTTCATACTGGTCTGGCAACAAGAAAGGAAAATTAGAGGTAATATACTGCAGGAACTGGGTAAAATAAATCCATCATCGTTTCTGTTTACCTCATTCAATGCAATTTGTATGTAATTCTTTTTCAAGGGCTCTGTGTTCATTTACTGAGTACCAAATCCTCTTGGTGCAGATCAACTGGAATTCAAATCAAATATATGGCAGTCCCAGGCTAAAAGCATAGCGTCTACCACAATGAGGACATTGGAAGTCCACTCTTGTAATAACTGTCGGTGTTGCAAAGGTGCTTTCCAAGGGAACTTCTTGGATGAGAAGTTTTCAAGGGAAAAAAACCCAATAAAGTCCAGTTACTTTTTGAAAAGTATGTTTGGGACAACCATGAGCTGTATAATTGAGAATCTCCATAGACAGCTGTGGGTGTTAGTTTCTGACACTGTCATAGTTTTCTATCACTTTTGGTGGTATATATCTTCAAAGCTGGTGAAACCATCATAGCACAGGGCTCACTAACAGATTCCGTCAGCAGCTGCAGCTTTAAGTTTCCTTGATTGGATGTCACAATAGCATAGGGTTTCTTTCACAGCATCTTTGTAGACCCTGCATGAACAACCTCAAAGGCTCTTCCTAATCTTCTGTACACCATGGAGCAACTGGTAAGGGATATACTGTAGTAGTCATCCATTCTGATGACATGCCCCACTCACTGCATCTGGGTTCTGATCAGGGACTAATTGTGGGTGGACTTTGACAATCCAGAACTTCCAGGATGCAGACATGGACCTGCCAATGCCAAGGATGGATCAGGGAGCATACATGTAAAAATTTTCCAGTAGTTTGATATTTAGAGTCTAAAACTCACATCCATATGGGAGGGAGGTTGCATATATTATTTATTAAACAAATTTTATAGCCAGCCAATTCACACACAGGTGACTCTGGGTGGCTTACAATGTTTTACAAAATTCACTGCATAATAAGAACTCATAAAATTCTCCATGTATATAATATAAGAGTAAATTAACAATGTAATGTAATATTGTATAATATCATGTTATAGTATGGTATATAAAATATATTTTTTTCACAGCAGTAATCATATATAAAAATAATTTTCCATGATTATTTTTTAATTGACTATCCATTAAATCAATATGAAAAATTCTGGTTTCATTTTATCTTTAAAACTCTTTGTATCCTTGTATGTATTTGAACCAGAAATTAGTCCACCAGTCATGATAAAATAAGTCTTCATGCCGTCCACATTTTAAACATAAGTTTAAAGTACCTTTATACATTCTAGACATTTTTGAAGTCATATACCAAAATACCATCATTTTATAAAAAATATATTTTAAGTTATAACATAATGTAAATTTCATTCCTCTTAACCACACATTTCCCACTGCTTCATCTGTATGTTGTGTCCAAAGTTCTCAGCCCATTTTATTATACAATCTTTAACTTCTTCCATTTCAAATTTCAGTAAAGATTTATCTATTTTAACAATTACATGTTCCTCATTTGTCAGTAGTTCAAGTTGAAATTCTGTCTTCTGCTGCTCTATTCCAAATGTCCTATTATCTATCTTAAATATTTTTCTTAACTGTGCATACAAAAATCATTGAAAACTAAACCACTCTGCAGTCAGTTGCTGTTTTTATTTCATCTTATATTCTTTATAATCCTGTTCTAACAAGTCTCAATACATTAACCATTCTTTACCTGATATTTCTTTCTTTTAAAATGTTTCTTGTGCTGAAACCCATAAAGGCTTTTTTGAGCACAGTCTGAGTTCTGTTCCATATTCTCAATACAACTTTCTAATACAATGATTCTTAAAATCTACATTAATCTTAATTTTAATTAACCATGACCCATTCCTTATTCAGACTTCAAGAAAATACTAGTTGATGAAAGTCTCATGAATCAATGGCACTACCTGTTTTCTATCACTTTGATAGCTTGCCTAGGAAATATTGCAGTTAGGGTTAGAACAGGGAGTTAGTATCCTAGGCCATATAAGCTATTTTCCTAAATAACAGAAAGGTCATCTAAAACAGGTTTGTTTGGCACTCATCCTTTTTAATACTCATTGCACCTCCTGGAGCCAATTAAGGATGAGTATTGAGGTACCACTGTAGTTTGGTTTCAATGAAACTGCACTTTCTCTTTCTTCTGATATAAATTAACCCTTGCCCTTGAGTGAGTTTACTTTGCATAATATGATTGTAATCAGTATATGCTAATGGATAACCAAATCAAAAGCAGGAATCAATTAATTTATTATCTTGGGAACGATCCAGAATTAGATGAAAGATGGATAGCTATTTAAATGTTTTAAATAAATAAA
Source organism: Stegonotus admiraltiensis (assembly GCA_032468215.1). Classification (NCBI taxonomy): domain Eukaryota; kingdom Metazoa; phylum Chordata; class Lepidosauria; order Squamata; family Colubridae; genus Stegonotus; species Stegonotus admiraltiensis. The sequence goes on from JANHZT010004889.1 coordinate 23,929, forward strand.
TAAAAAGAAAGTTAATTCAAGTCTCTGTACCATTTATAGTAAGGTTTTTATATATGTTTAAAACTAGAATTTTAAACTTCTTAGTTAGGAATAGGCCTAATTTAACACAAGTGTAGTCTTATAGAGGTTTCTACTATAATATATTTTTGAATAATATGACAATAAATGCAAATGCAAACATGCACACAAAGAAATAATACAACACAAATATTGTGCTTGTTAGTATTATTAGTCATAATACCAACTGCAAAAGTGGTAGGAGTACTTTAAAGCTTAGTTTCAGGTTGTTGAATGAACCAATACAATTCTCTTGGAAATTGCCGTCTCATTTTCTAAAAGATGAAAGGAATTTAAATTAGCATAAAGTATATAATTATGCCAGTAATTATAATTAAAGAAATCAGATGTAATTAGAGTTAGTAAAGAAAAGTTCAAGCTGCAGAAACACCAAATTAAATCCTCATTAGTAGAATAAAACACTTTTTTTTACTACAGTTATCCCATCTGGAAAGAATTCAGAGTTATACTAAATAAAAAAGACAGCAATGCAATATCCCCAAACAAATTTAGCAACAAAGAAGTGTGAGATTTAAGATTATTCTTAAAAGCCATTATGCTGTCTGAAGACTCTCATAAATAAGGAACTTTCATCAAGTCCCAGAATGAAAGGACTGGAAAGGAACTTTATAACGGTTTAGTTCACTCTCATGTACCCTGCAAAAAATCCATTCCACAGCATCCTAGACAGATGGTCATCCAGTCTCTGTTTAAATGCATCCAATGAAGAAGAACTGACCCTTTCCAAAGGCAATTGGCAGTCCTTCAGAATGTTACCGACTGTTCTCTTCTCAGCCTCCCCACCTGGTCATAACTCCAAGTGGAAGTCTACCCTGTGCTTCCCAGTGCATCCATAGGTAAAAACATGCAAAGATACAACATCAAGGGACTTCAGGAAGACACACATGCAGCATGTTACCTTGATATGCAGAAGACATTACAGATACATCTTAAGGTATCTATTCATAAAGGTACTGAAAAGAATTCCAGAAACCATGTTTTGTATGCCTTTCCCTTCTTTACTTCCTGCTTTTGTCTTTGGTTTCCATCCACTTCTTTAAATCTGATATAGATAATATAAGACTTAAATATCTTGAATATGTCAGATTTGAATATCTTGAATATTCAAGTTATTCATAGATACCTTGAATATTCAAGATATTCAATATGTTGAATATCTTGAATAAAGATCAGACTTGAATTCTTACTGAATCAGCATGGTTATGCTGAAACAATTTTAAATTTAGTGCACAAATTTCCCTGCTTGTCTAAACTGTTAATAAGGCAGATTGTTTGCTTTTTGTCTTCTGTATGGAATCAAGTAGACGGAGCAGCATACACAAAAGGTCCCAAGAGTATGGGAGGAGGTAAGACTGCTGTGGATGGAGGATTTAGAAGCCTATCCCTTATGGGAGCCAGAGGGCTAGGAATGTAAGCAAACTATAACTACAAATCACTCTAGCTATTGCACTCACCACCAAGCACGCATAGGGGGAAAAAATTACACACTAATTGTAGCTTTAGTGGCTATAGCAGGAATACATAACCTGCACATAGTGAAGTTTGTCAGCAATTCTCATCAACACATCTCCATAATAAATATAAGGATTTGTATGAGCTATCATTAAATATGTAGAAAGCACCAACTGATATTCAAACTGATGGGGATATGACTTTTACTGCTACTTTATTTTATGTTCAAACCCAGAGTAGCTCATTGGTGGTTTATAAGTAGGTAGTTACCCCATACATGGCATCTGCCATTCCTGGATTTTTATTTTTATTTATTCATTTTGCCTCTGTAATTGTATACTCTTGAGTAATTGAGCCAGTTTAGTTCTGCAAATCTAGAGAGTAAAATACTGGTGCCTAGACAATTGCAAATTATCAGGAAACCAGACATTTTTGGAATAAGTCCAGGTATGCTAAATAAAACCCCCACAAATCATACTGTGGTTTGGCCATAGTTTTAACTGGAATGAAGCATTAGATATACATCTTAATCTTAATCTTTATTTTTTCTATGGTCTCTCTGCATCTTTTATGTAGAATTTAAATTCCAAAATAATGATCTTAGCAACACGTTTGAAACTGGGGTGGTAGCATAAATATTAGTTATCACATGAAGAGAAATCCAATAGCACTTGCCAGTCTTCAAGGATTATCATCTTCTCATTTAAGTCATGTGGCTCTGTAGACACCTAATGTCGGTCATTGCCTCATTCACTGGTTTACTTTTTTAGTCTGCTTACCCTACATAGCCATGAGTTGATTCACAGTTCTCCAGTAAAGGGGTCCTTCCTAGCGACAGATCTTTAGATGCTCCATGGTTCGTGGTAAAGAAAGATACCAGTTTCAAATCAAGGCATCAAAAGAAGTATTTTTAGAGCACTTTTTGGGGAATCCTTTTAAGATACACAGAAAGCACATTTTTAAAAGTAAAAATGTTCTATTTTCCATTTTTTTATGAACTGATAAATAGTGTTGTGTATTCTATGATATGAGCAGAGATAGTAGCTTTCTCTTCAAGCTAATAGTTTGTCCAGATTAATAACATTAGTGGACAATTTCACATCTTACCATTAAGAGAATCTCATTTTTATTTGATAATTTTATTAAACTTACAAAGTATAAAATACAAAGGAAAATAGTGGGAAATGGGAAAAGAAAGAAGTGCAGGGTAAAGCAAAAACAGGGGAAAATATTGACTTCTGATTATTTTTAGTTCAGTAGGATAATATTGCAGTAGGATAATGTTACAGCCTCAACTTTTAACTTTGACATACAGGTAGTCATCAACTTAAAACTACAATTGAGCCCAAAATTTCTGTTCCTAAGCAAGGCAGGTTTTTTTGTCTTTTAACGACCCCATAATCCCTTGCATCAGGGTGGAGTTGGAGCTGAGTGTTTACTGGCCAAATGCTCTTCCTGTCGCCAATGTGGAGTTTGCAGCAGATACATTCTCATTGTGCCGAGAGAGAGAAATAGCTGCCTCTACCTAGGATCGAACTCACAGCCTCCTGATTGTGAGGCGAGAGCTCCACCCAAGGCCACTGCACTACTCTTGCTAAGCAAGACAGTTGAGAATAGAACAGAACAGAACAGAACAGAACAGAACAGAACAGAACAGAACAGAATAGAATTTTTTATTGGCCAAGTG
>JANHZT010004889.1:50224-61608 GCA_032468215.1 Stegonotus admiraltiensis
TCATACTTTTGTATATACCTGCTTAGTAGGGCTTTCAGGTCCCCCTAAGCGGTGTTCTTTTTTTTAATACAAAGTCAGCTTATTATTTTAACTCCATCTTGTTACCTAATTAATAAAAGCATCCATTTAAACTTTTGAAACTTTTAACTTCTGTAAATATTTTATTGACAATAAGAATGGTTTGCATAGATTCTCAAAATAACATAATTAGTTTTATTTATTTATTTATTTATTTATTTATTTATTTATTTATTTATTATTTAAATTTATTTACCGCCCTTCTCCCAGTGGGACTCAGGGCGGTGAACAGCCAGATCAATACATATAATACAAAAATTAAAACCGTATTAAAAATATTAAATAGATTGGCCCAAAATTTAAGACCCCACAAAACAGATTAAAACACTTCCAAAAGAGATTAGGCCAAGCCAGCTAAGTGGAACAGATGTGTTTTCAGGCCCGATGGAAGGTCCGGAGGTCCGGGATTGTGCGTATCTCTGGGGGCAGATCGTTCCAGAGGGCAGGGGCTGCCACAGAGAAGGCTCTCTCCCTGGGGGTCGCCAGGCGACATTGTTTGGCTGACGGCACCCTGAGGAGCCCCTCTCTGTGGGAGTGAACTGGCCGGTGGGAGGTTATCGGCAGCAGAAGGCAGTCTCGTAAGTAACCAGGTCTTAAGCCTAAGTTTTCCTTGTCTATGAACATATTGTCAGGTTTACGAAGTTGTCCAAATAAATTGCATCTCAAACGACTTGTCTTTGGTAAAGCTAATTATTTATTTATTAGGAAAAACATTCAAACTCTGACTCAGTCGGAGCCAACTCTAACTTCCTGGAACAACCCTTCCCCTTCCGTTCCCCACTCCCCTGCATTTCATTGGCCATCTTCCAAGTCATATGTTAAAAGGGTTGTGTAGGATTCTTGTAGTGTATCTTTAGTTCCTTCAGAAGATGAGTCATTTGATTCATTATCAGATCACTCAGTCTGCTAAACCAAACCTCCCTGTCATATATTTAACATGGATTATGACCAGCTCAAGCCTTCTAAAATACTAAATGGCTAGTTACTTATTGTTAGTTTCAGAATACATCTGTGGGAGAAAGAAGGAAGAAAGGAATATGGTGGTTATCAGTCTGGGAAAATACTTTATTTGGTTAGGTGGAGTAAAAAAAGAAAAAGTAAACATTGTTCATATGACTGTCAAAAATTAAGGTTAATGCATAGAAATAGGTTGATCTCCTTCCACTAATCACTGCATGTCTGGAGCCCTAATGCCGCTCTGAGTCTTCAGAGAAGGGTGGCAAATAAATAAATACATACATACATACATACATACATACATACATACATACGGAATGAGTGTGTGGAAATGTTCCCCCTGCCACCAAATTCCATGTTTTGTCAACTCTATGACAGAGTGCATGAATAAATACTTCGTCTTACAGAAGTGAGTATATATTGGTAGGATAAATATTTAAAATATGCTAGAATTCATATTTTGTTACACTAGTCCTATTCTTAGATAGAGTAGGACAATAATATTACCACCTGATCTGGGTCTTAAAATAATTGTTGATGGGTATTCGATTTATTATTGACTTTAACTGCAAGGGGAAAGACTGGGATTTCTTAGATTTTTGTCTGAACTGTTACCAGCTTTGGATGTTTTGCAATCTGAGGGAGCACATTTTGTTGTTCGTCCTTAAGGACCAAATTATCTTGACCTAGACTATGCGTAATATAATTTTTCCTGAATATTATATTTGAAATAGTATTTCAGAAAAAAGGAAGATAAGCATACACTATTTCATTAGTTTATTTTTGTACTAGTCAAGGGTGTATTTCATAGCTTTGTTTTTGAATACATGAGTTATATCTTTTAGGTATACATGGAATGTTGAAAATCCCTTAAGATTAATGTTGAAGTGCTGCTTTACTAAAACACTAAAAAATCAAGACATTTCAATACAAGATACTATTCAAAGTTTTTCTTTGAGGAATCTAGTCATGATTGCCAAAGGAAATTAAATTTAATAACCTATAGTACCTGAAAATAACTTAAATTGTCTAAATTATCACAGATAATTTCCCCATTTTCCATAATTCATATTTACTTCAATTTTATGTCATTTAATATTTCATCTTGAATTAAATATTTCTTTATTTTTCCAAGTAGAGTCCTTGAAACCATTGGGTCATCTCCTGCTTACCATCAAAAATCATTTTATCGTATGAAATAGATTTTGTACTCATTCTGGCTTAGTGTAAAAGTTGGCTTCTATTCAGGCTTTGAATTCCTGTGTTTAGTTCTGGAATAAGAAGAATTCCACCCTAGGACACTAGCAATTATTACTCTATAATTTACTTTTAACCCCATGGTCAGTGGTGTTTTCTCTTGAGATTGGTTGTGGAGTCTTGTTTCTTTTTAGTTCATGCTTAAAGCAACTCCTAAATAACTACTGTTCTTTCTTTTGCGGTAATTTGTCTATAAATTGATCATTTTGTACTCATTCCTTGCAGTCAGGTTTTCTCTTGCAAATTGAATTATAAAGTTCTCTCCACTAAAGAAGAGGAGACTGCTTTATGCCATGTGGAATAACAATTTTTAAAAGTTATTAAAAGCTGAATATTTAAGTAACCTTAACTTACCAAGCTATGATCAGCTCTACCATTTAACATATTAATTATTCAAAATAAATTTTGATGAAAGAATATTTATTTTTAAAATTTGGCTATTGTTCTTATTTATCTGGTTATTTTATTTTCATTGTTGATTACACATAAACTCTGTATTATATTTCCACAAAGCCCTGCTTATGATGCAATAGTGTTGCTAACTAAAGGCTCCTAAAATAAATTAGAACTATACTACCTGCTTTCAAGATGATTGTTTTTACATTTGTAAGCTTAAAAGTTCGAGGATTCTCTCCCATCCTCCATGGTCCTCCATGAAAATAATGACAAAGTAGGGACATCTGCAGCAGTGGTGAAATCCAATTTTTTTTACTACTGGTTCTGTGGATGTGGCTTGGTGGGCATGGTGTGGTGTGGCTTGGTGGGTGTGGCGGGGAAGGATACTGCAAAAACTCCATTCCCATCCCACTCTGGGGCCAGCCAGAGGTAGCATTTGCCAGTTCTCCAAACTACTCAAAATTTCTGCTACCGATTCTCCAGAACCTGTCAGAACCTGCTGGATTTCCCCCCTGATCTGCAGGTCTTGCTGCTTTTGGGGAATGACAAAAAGCAGTATTGCTGCATTGTGCTACAAGCTCCACTTTTTTTTCTTTTTTTCTTTTTTTTGGCAAATGTGAAAGAAACATTTTTGACAAGCATAATTGTCAGCCATAAATGCCAGCAGATCTACAATGAATCCACCCTTTGAGCACAGGAAGTCTTGAAATACTGTAATCCATGTGAATAATTTTCCTGGTTGAGGGAAGTAAAGATAAATCCATACCAAAAGAAGAATGCAAAGTAGAAAATCTTTTTAGAAATTAATAATAAAGTAAATACATGTAACAGAACAAAATTTTCATGAATTTAAACTATATTAATGAACCTATTCTTATAAGAAGCAACATCCTTCAGGTTAGGAAGGTTAGGAAGTCTTAGAAATGATGAACATTCTGTAAATATTCTTAAAAATATGCATTTCTAATCACATCTTATCCTAAAACATACATTTCCAAGAAAGAAAAAAATGGGCATATTTTGAACTGCATTGAAAAATATGAATGTGAAAAATGCAAACAGCAATGTTCTAATCTTAAATGTTATCAGGATATGCACAGCATATCTCTTCATATAAGAATTCACACAGATCAGATTCCTCAAGGATAGCTAAACAATACAGACTATGACCACAAGTCAGAGGTTGGAAAGAGGCTAGCCCAGGATAGTTAGCAGAAGGAGCAGGCTTTCAACAAATTTCAAAACTAAATTCTATGTGGTAGCGCACAATTACTAAAAAATGGTTATGAGAAGAATGTAAAACAAGCAAATCTATATACTAAAGTAATTCAAAGCTGAGGAAAGGGCATAGCTCAGTTGCAAAAAGTCTCATTCCATTTCCTGGTTCAGCTAAAATAGTCACAGTAGATGACAAGGAAGACTATCGGAAATCTTGAAAAACAGGTGCCAGTCATAACAAATTAGTCTTCCAACAAAATGCTGTCTTGCCATTTCCTTTGGCCCAGGCCTAGGGGTAAAGGAGAAGTAACTTGAGAGATGTAGAAGATAGTTGCTGAGGCACAGTTGAATTTTTTTAAAAAAAACTATGTTGTGTAGATCATCTGACCAAGCATGAGACAACATCCTTTGCATTATATTAGTTTTGCCCAACTTTCACATTTTCCAAATATGTGAGCTTCAGTTTTGAATATTCTCAGCAATGTCTGAACTGGCTGGGGAATTTTGGAAACCAGTATCCAATACAATTGGAAACCAATACAACTGGAGGATGCCCAGGTTGGGAAATGCTGTTCTATATAATTTCCCAGTTTCCCAGACCTGGCATTCTCTGGATGCATTGAGACTTGTAATTCCAACACATCTGGAAGGCGCTAGCTTGCAAGGGCTGATGGAATCCATATGTGGATAGTTATAGGAAAAAAATTCAAAAAGGGGGGCAAACAAACGTATGATTGTTTTCAGTGTGAACCAAATGCTGTGCCCTGCATATAAACTGTCACCAGGCTGGTTCTAATACAGAAGTGTCATTAACTACAAGCACATTTTAAAACTAGCTAAGCCATTTCCTTCTGATACACTTGTTCCTCTAGGAGGAAATGTTTTGGAATGAAGGGAGCCTTGTGACTCAATAACAAGCTATAAGTGTGACATCCATAATTAATTTCTATTTGAGGTCCTAAAGAGCACAAGCACTCTTATGTAAGCTAAAGCCTTTGTATGAGCTGTGAGATTACAACTGTAAGTCAAGGAATCAAATTAGCACAGAAGAGTTACATCATTTTCTGTGCATGGCTAAAATCTGAATTAACATGAAGCATCTGTTTTCTTAAAGATTTTGAGTTTTATTCTATCTTTGGGATGGCAGAGGCATTTTTAGTCTCAAGAAAAATACGGAGTTGAGCCAATGGGAAGGATTGCAGACTGTGTGTTTTGTATAAACAATAAGGAGAACATGAACTGCCTGGGGCTTTTATTTCTTTTCTGTCCCTTTATACTACTTTACAGCTTTTCACAAATAAATACACTGCCCATTATGGAAGAACAGCCAGTTGGCAGTGTTAGTCTGAAACCCATCCACAAACTACCTTGTAATCATTTCAGCTCAGCTGGAAAGACAGTTATTTCCTTTGGCTTTTTCTGAAACATAAGTTCTTCTGCAGCTCTTTGGGGTTCCTCCTGATAGTTTCTATCTATGACCTCTCTCTTTGAGGTTCTTGTAGAAGTTGCAACCCATAATTTTTTGAACCCAAACAAGAGTTCAGAGTGACATTGCCAGCTGAAACCTAATTAGCTGTAACTGAGACCAGTAAAGGATAGGTTTATGCTAACCACTACCTGGCATTCACAAAATAAAAGAATAAAAAAAATGAAACAAACCGATTTAGCAACTCCTTTGAACCAGCACATAGACATATGAGATTCTTTACTTCCTCCACACTGGATTACAGATTGAAGGGCACCTGTTCTTTCACTTAGATCATCTGTCATTAAGTTTGTCATAAATCAAGATGTTCTTTATCCTTGCTATAGTTTCTTCTTTTATTCACATAGGCAAGCCAAAGGGAATAAAGATTTGTATTTGCAGATCAAAGCTACAAAACCGGGTCTTGCAGTAAAGTTTTTTTAAAAAAAAAACCTTCATGGGTGCTTTTATCACTACTTGCTAAACTCAGAAACTTTTGGTTTTTCTAGATGTGAAGGACCACATAGGTGACTTCACTTTTTGTGGATGATGGATTAGAAATTTCCAAATAATTTTCTCTTCCTAATGATATATTGCCTTTATGTTCCATGGAGTTTCCTTGCTGTTGATAGCTAATACCCTACTAAAAGCTTGGATCAACTTCTGAACAGATCGGAGCTTACTTGGGTCCCCAGTGTACCTGAGAATTAGGTTACTGCTGCAGCAATCTACCATGACCAGTATCTGATGTAATGCAAATCTTTTCAGTCTATCATTAATTAATTATTCCATATGGGAGGACATAAATAAGTCTGAGTTACCCAGATAGTCTGAAGAAAAAAATGATTCTTTACTATTACCAAGTTGTAAAAAGCTGTCAAATGTAAAAGCTGGTAAAAATAAAATTTCCCTCTGGACTAGCTCAACTTCTAATAACATCTTGAGTACATGCACATAAATTTACTTTGCAACAATATAGAAGTTGTTTGCCATTTCTTTTTTCTGCTATGTTTTTCTGATTTCTCGTCCTATTGTAGAATTATTGTCAAGCTCGACACTGCTTAGCTGTCTGAGTTCAACACTGCTTAACTTTGGAGGACAGTCATGATCTAAGTATCTTCTAGATACTTAAGATGAATTCTGCACATCTTATAATTTCCAAGTTTGAGATACACTAACTTAGAGTAGCCTAGCAAATTGTGTCCTCTTTTGTATTTATTTTGATGTTGCATGTGCTCTGTGTAAATAGTCACTGTCTTCCACAATAAGCAATTTTGACAGGGTTATGCCCTATTACAAGAGACAAAATTTTCAACCAGTGCAATTTCTAAGGACTCAAGGATGAATGTGGATACCTAAACTCACACTGTATTTTCTTCATATTGATGCTTTAGTGGTATAGTTCTAGAAAGATTTCTTTTTTAAACCATCGAAAGAAGAATTGTGATGCTGTAGTTCTAAAATCCACTTCATTCCATTAAGCCTTACATTTAGTATCGCTTAGAATGATGCAAGACCTTGATCTTTCAGCTGCTCTTATGTATTTTAGTAGTTTTCATGTTTTATGTATTCCTGGGGATCAAATATGAGTAGTACACATTTAGAATTGAGGCCTTTGAACTATGGTGCTGGAGAAGACTTCTGCGAGTCCCTTGGACTGCAAGGTGATCAAACCAGTCAGTCCTAGAGGAGATCAACCCTGACTGCTCTTTAGAAGGCCAGATCCTGAAGATGAAACTCTTTGGCCGCTTAATAATACTTTGGCCACTTAATAAGAAGGAAGGACTCACTGGAGAAGAACTTAATACTGGGAATGATTGAGGGCAAAAGAAGAATGGGATGGCAGAGAATGAAGTGCCTGGATGGAGTCACTGAAGCAGTCGGTGTGAGCCTAAATGGTCTCCGGGGGATGGTAGAGGACAGGAAGGCCTGGAGGAAAGTTTTCTATGGGATCACGATGGGTCGGACACGACTTCACAACTAACAACAGCAACAACACATTTAAAGTTCACAACTAGGACCAGCAGCTCAGTCGTTTAAGTGAAGCTAGGTGAAATCACAACTGTGCTTATGATCTTGTTTCAGCTTTTCTTTGCTTTACAGACCTGCAGAGGTTGTAAATGCAAGAACTGGTTGCAAAGTTACTTTTTTATCAATTGTTGTAACTGGTGAACTGTCACTAAACAAGGAAAACCTGTAGCTACGTTACGATTTGTTTTGCCAGTAGAAAGCATAAAGGACCATTATAATTTCTGTGTTTTGTCATACAAGTAAGGCAGTAACCACCAAAGCAGCATGTATGGTTCTGAAAGTAGCAAATCTTTGGCATCCAGGTTACTGTTCTCAAAGTCACTTCTTCTGTTGCTTCCTCCCATTATACACATACATTATGTACCTCGTTTTTCTTAGCTCTACTGGGATGTACTGTGCTGCTTTCCAAGTTCTAAAAGTTACTCCAATTCTGAGTACTGGAAACATTACCAATTATAAATCAAGCATTCAGCTATTGGACATTAACAAAGCAATCTTTCTTATGACAGAAGAAAAAAAATTGTGGCTATCAGTTTCCTTATATGTCTTCATATAAGCATATTGTTTTGTAGATGTACAAATAACTATATTTTTCATCACTTCAAGGGCATGCTTTAAATGTCAGCATTAAAGCTGAAATTCAAAAGGCTCCAATAATTTTCCATTTCTTTGCAACACATCTATATGATTTTCCAGACCACTTATGAGTTATTTTTTGTTTTAATAGATATAACACGTGTGTGTGTGTGTGTGTGTGTGTGTGTTTCTACCAATAGAAACTAACATTAGGAACTTTGCAAACCTGAATTTGTTTTGAAATCTAAAATGTTTCCCTTTTCTTTTAAATCTAAATAATTGTTTCCATATTTTTGACAACTTCTGGATAAGATGTCAAATTGTTATGATTATTAGCTCCTAAAAATGAAGGTTCTTTTCATTAAGCTTCCATGTGGATCTCACCTAATTGTAATAGCTTCCTTTTATAATTATGATTCATGTGTACCGTTTAACTAAGGGAATGTATCTTTTAAAAAAAATAAACACAGACGTGATTAGAGGACCTACAAGAGACATCTGCGGACCTTCCATTGATGTTTCTCATCAAAAAAATCCAGCATGAATCCAAAAAAGTACACAATCATAAAATAGCAGCTACCTCCACAATCAGACTTTAGCTATTTGCAAATGGAAGAAAGAGTTATACAGCTGAAACCATAGCCCAAATCCTATCATAACCATACTATAATATTATTCACAAATCTAGAAAATAATTGAATATTGCATCCAGTTATGTAAACAGAAGTTCCTGATGTCTGGTGTCTTTTTCTATATTTTCATTTGTATTTCTGCAGCAATGCATCATTTCATATTAACAATAGCTTTTGTTACCTTTCAAACCAAGAGACAGCAATATATAGTCCCTTGTGCATCTGAAAGATAGTTATAATAGTAAGAAATTCACTCTCCATTTTAATGTATTCTTCTACTAGCAAACTGTATATTGCCAAATTCACCCAAGAGCCAAAGTCCAAAATGAAAGCAAAGTACAGTTTGCCTCTCCTAATGCCCTTGTCAGTTCATGCCTTTTTTGTCTTCATGCTAGCTTTGGTAATCCAGCAATATTTGATAATGCAGTAATAATATTTCGATATCCATGCATAAGTACCATATTAAAATGGGTTTTGCAAGAAACCCTAGTGGTACCCTCTAAACCAAGTGATTAAAAAATGAAATTAGCTGACAGAACATCTAGTGCTGAGACTGTTCTAAATCCAATTCAATATCTTTGGTCTTATTTTGCTATTAAAGTTCATATAATTTTGTAACAAAAAACCAAAAATTAAAGAATAACAAGAAACTGAAAGGCAAATATATTGTGCTGGATATTGGGAAGAGAGGAAAAGAGAGAAGGATTGGATTTAAATTAGTCACTTAAGATTCATTTAGTTGAAAAGCCAAATCTAAACATCTAAATGGTCCACTTTTGGATCTAGATGGATTTTGGCAAGCTCTTGTGGATTTTACCCAACAATTTGGTAAGCAGTTCTGCTGATTGCAACAGGCAACAACCCAAGCTGTCAACAAGATTGCTTCTGAGCAGCACCTCTCTGTAGTCTGATTTCAATTGGCCTCTTTTTTTTTAAGGAAATCTAAAAGATGAGTGGCAGGACACTTAAGCACTATGTGGAGAAAGACAAAAAGTGTATCTGTGCAAGTACCAGCTAGAAACCCAGTTTCAGGCTCACATCCTGACAATAAGAGAGATGAAGCATCTCTATTTTTCTTCCTTTATTATTCTAGTGACTTTCATTTAACTCCTACTAGGGAGGATGCAACAGATACTGTAGATCTGGCTTCTGTTACCATTTTGCATAGCATTTTACAAGTTGCTAGATTCACCAAAAATCTTGGCTCTTCTTGCGCATGATCTTGAGTAGAATCTGAGGAGGTAACATTTGCTGATGAAGTAATGTTTTGTCATGTTGTCTGGCATTCTTTTAGACTGTGGGTTCTAGTGAAGGAGATAATATACTCTCTAGAATGACTTGGCATACGTGTGCTCTGGATCCCTGCTGCCCCTGGCTCCTTTGGAGAACTAGTAAATATGATGTATGACGTGATCTGGATCCAGGAGACTGACAATGACTTTTTAACAAAAAGTTGTTATTTTCAGCCTTGCTAAAGAAGATTCTCTCCGAATCCAAATTTGACAACTATTTTTATTTCATTCTATTTATTTATTCATCCCATCTTTATTGTTTTTATAAGATTGAGACCATGGAAAATGGAAGATTGAGGCCTTGTTATTGTAAATATAGTAGGCTATATAGGGTCAGATAGATTGATGGTCTATTAGGCAACTTCTTAAAAACAGAGAAACTTTAATTTCTTAAGAATGAGACGAGATATGTTCATATCATGAGCACAACTTTCAAATAAGAATTCTTTCACTTCTATGATATTGTATTCTTGCTGTATTAATGTAGATAATAAAAAACTTGTGCACATTATTTGTGGGTGTAACTGGTTGAATTTATAAGGAAATAAGATTGTGTCTCATGCAAACAAACAAATGTCAAGAATGGGTTACTGCTAGGATTATGAAAGGAAAATGGTTTTTTTCTAATATATTCTCCAAATATTCTTTTTAATTTTTTTCCTTATTCTGATATTCGTCACCAGAGTCATTCTGGACATATCCTGACTTCAATCACAATGACTCACAGAAAAAGCACAGAGAGTCAGTTCTGAGATACTGAAATTATTATTATAAAGGCAGGAGTAGTTTAACTGTGGACACTTTGTGGCCAGATTTTGTTCATATTCTGATCTGATATCTCCAGCTATAGCTCTGATTCAGAATCCCTATTTACTTGGATCCTTTGCATTTAAATTCTAAAACACTTTAGTTGAAAAATCTCATCAAAAGAGTAATTATAGGCCTTAATACAGGACAAGGTGAAAAGAAAGAGAATGACCAGATGAAAGGTGATGGACTGTTATGGTGGCAATGAGCATATCACTCGAGAACCTTTAAAAAGTTTAGGGATATACCCACATGAGAACAAATATCTAGTTGTCACTAGGACTCAAAAACAACTTGATGACATCAATCAATAAATCAATTTATATAAGATGATTGCTAGCAGAAACATGTTTTGAATACAGCAGATCAAACATTTAATCCAAGTCTTCAACAAAGTCCAACCCATACGAATACTGTGATAGCATAGGATAAGAAAACCTTCCTCACAAATTCCTGAAAAGCTGCTGTCAGTCACAGAAGACAATGTAAAAATAGAAGAACAAAATATCCTGATTAGTGGAATTTTTAAAATTTCTATCTTGAAATATCTGCTTTGACCTATTTCAAACTATTCAGTATATTTATTCTAGTCTTCAGTGTCTAGAAAAATATTTACTTTATTTATTTATTTATTTATTTATTTATTTATTTATTTATTTATTTATTTATTTATTT
>JANHZT010004889.1:61708-73282 GCA_032468215.1 Stegonotus admiraltiensis
TTTGGCTGTGCACCGCCCTGAGTCCTTCGGGAGAAGGGCGGTATATAAATAAAATTCTTCTTCTTCTTCTTCTTCTTCTTCTTCTTCTTCTTCTTCTTCTTAACTGTATAATAAAATTAGTTTTAGTATTCATAACTTTGATTTCCAAGTCTGGTCTACCTTGAATGGCTGACAACAATTTTGCAAAGCATCTTTATCTACAAGAGAACTAGGGAGGATAAAATCTGAGACATTTTCTTAAATTACATTTATTTATTTTATTTTATTTTATTTTATTTTATTTTATTTTTATACTGCCCTTCTCCCGAAGAACTCGGGGCGGTGAACAACCGGAGAACAAAGTGCATACAATATGTAAAAAATAAACAATTTAAAATGCTTAGACCAATTAGGCTCCTCGATTGAGATCTTCAGTCATAGAATTAGGCAATTTGAGAATTTAAGCCAGCCCGGCTTGGTGGAACAGAAAGGTCTTCAGGGCATGACGGAATGTACAGAGGTCTGGGATCATTTGTATCCCTGGGGGTATCTCGTTCCATAGCGTAGGTGCCCTCACAGAGAAGGATCTCCCTCTGGAGGCCGTCAGTCGGCATTGCTTGGCTGACGGCACCCTGAGGAGACCGACTCTATGAGAGCGTACTGGCTGGTGGGAGGTTATCGGTTGCAGAAGGCGGTCTCGTAGGTATCTAGGCCCTAAGCCATGGAGCACTTTGAAGGTAAGAACCAACACCTTGAAACGCACCCAGAAGGTCACCGGAAGCCAGTGCAGCTCGCGCAGAAGAGGTGTTACATGTGAGCGATATGTCACTCCCATAATCACTCGCGTGGCCGCATGATGATGGTAATTTATATTACAGTTCATATAATTTGAATAGAAATAATCATGTGAGGTGGTTAAACAGAACATTGATCTTAAATAAAAACAAAAATCACTGCTTGTCTCTTTTACTACTTTACTTAAATGAGTATTTCTATTTAAATTATATGAGATGTAAGACAAGCATTTAGGTCCCAAAACAGCCATAGAATTAACAAATGTAAGGTCTTGAAATACAAAACTCAAGATATTGAATGAATGGTCCAGAATACAAATCATTACTGAAAATGAATTAACTTTAAAGATGTATTAAGGCTGTTGTGTCTTTCAAAAGCGCAAAGACAAAACAAGAGGAAATTCATACCTAAATATTGCTGCTCGATACCACAAGCTGAATTGATGTATTTTAGTAACAGAACTGAAGGAAAAATAATCAGACCACAGAGCATGGTTTCTGCTCAACTATTCAGAATGCTTGCCCAATGCAGCCAATGGACATGGAATTCTGCTCAAAACCCACGATTGACTATGGGGTACTCAGAACATTTCTGAGAAGGAAGGTTTTTGTGATTTGCTGAACATTAGACCATATGTATCAAGATTAGTAGACTTGACATTGGTCAAGTTAGCATGACTTTGTTTATCTGTTTGTCAATTTATGTACATAAACATATGCACATAGATATGTTGTACAAAGAAGTTTTTATTATGCAAGGATCACTCCATACAGAATGCTGTATCCTGTAATCCTTATCTGATTGAATCAATGGACTGCACTTTAACAATTTTCCAATATATACCCAAAATTTATCTCAGGTTATTCTAGACTGGATCATTTATAAAATGAAAATTCACTGCTACATTTCTTTCCCTTCAGCCTTCACATTTTATATCTGTTAGTGTAGAACTTTGTATCAAATTACTGACATGCATGAATCTTTTTTCTGCTGTAGAAACAATACTAACTTTGTAATATAATAAATCAATTTTTTGTTTATCAAACCTAAAATAAACTCAGTTGGAATTCCATCACTTTCCACATTCAAAAGTTAATTTCAAATGCCCACTTAAAGTCAAGTCATATTCAAACCAAATGTCTACTTTTGTTTCCAAAATCTGGATTCTACATTAATACAACTGAGAAGTTTCTATCAGCTTTCAGTTTCCCCCTTGTGAATCCATGCTGATATGGAAAATAACTTTATATTGGACATCATGCCATATGCGTATATAAACCATAATCTAAAGGATTACAGATTGTTTTTATCCTTTAGACAGAATAGGCAATTTTCCATTTTAAATCTCATGAGATAAAGATGGAAAACTGGTATTTTATAGTGGGTTACAGGTAATTAATAATAATTCAGTAGCTGTTTTCCCATTTTCCCCTATTTAATTCATTACATATGTACATTGATTGATTGACTGATATAGTCTCCCATCTCACAATTGCGCCATGGGCAGCAAACTTCAGATTAAAATAAACAACTCCTAATTATTATTATTTTAAACAAAAGCAAATATTGTCTTTGTAGCAAAAAGGATGAAACAACTGACTATTTGATCAGTGACTGCAGCAAAAATTCACAAACTGACTACAAGGAACATCATAACCAATTTACCAGAATTGTTCATTGGAAACTTTGCCAGACATTTGGAACTTGAAAAGGTTTTGGAAAATGAGAGGGTTAAGATCTTATGGGACTTTAAGATCCAAATAGACAGGAAACTTGTTCGTAACATGGCTGATATAACAGTTATTGAAAAAAGAAAGTCTAGTTCGATGAAGTCACTATTTTGGGTGAGCTAGGATAAAGGAAACAATTGGGAAAAATGCAGAATACCAGGACTTGCAAATCAAAGTTGAATGCTTATGGAAAAAGAAATCAGCTGTTATACCAATTTGATTGAAACCCTCAAAGTGATAACTAAATGAATATCTGAATATATTGAATTTATTATACCTGAACATCCTAATTTACAAAAAAGAAAATGCATCCTGATTGGAACTGCATATATCCTTATTAAGATGCTATCTTAATCATTCTTAGGTATTGATTGTTCGAAAGAAACAGCTAGTACAAGTATTCAAAGATTCCAATACTATAAAATATTAAATATAAGCACCACTTACCATAAGGAAAAAATCAATGAACAACACATCTGGAGTTTTAATTCAATAACTTGGATGAAAAATAATAACCAAACAAAAGCCAATCAGTGGACCACCCAAATTGACCATCAAATAGGAAATAAGATCAACATACTAAGATCATATACAAGCAGATTAGAACAGATGAAAGAAAAGAAGGTGAAGAACAGGAAGAAAAAAGAATACCTGATCAAAGAAGTATCAAAAACAAGGCAGATTAAAGAAGCTGTGGAAAAATAAAACAGCAAATAACAGGTGTAGCCAAGCTGATCAATAGATACAAAGCCCAATTTGCACACTATAGGCAGAATCTCTCACTACAGTTGAATCAGAAATATTTCTACCAATTCATCAATGGAGAGACTGTAACAAACTAGTCAGTACCTGACAAAGAAGACGCAGTGCAATTCTGAATCTCAGAGAGCATGGTGCTCCAAAGGGCAGAGCCTATAACAGAGAAGTCCTACTTCTTAGGTCATGCCAGATGACACTACTTAATAGACAGGATCAGGGGTGGGTTCTACTTACCTTTACTACCGGGTCACAACGGCGCTGTGCGCATGCGCAGACGCTTCTGAGCATGCGCAGAAGCATTCTGACGACGTCGGGGTCGGCAGGCAGACCGTCCCTATGGTTTTACTACCTGTTCTATAGAACTGGTGCGAACCGGGGCAACCCACCACTGGACAGGATCCAAAGCATATACACTTTGCCAGATCTAGTGTGCCAAACAGAAATAAGTCTATCAAATTAAATCTAATTGTGGTGTTATTTTGCATTCAGAAGTCTGACAGCCCCCAGATAAAAGCTATTTTTCAGCCTGTTCAATTGGCTGAATATGCTTCTATATTTCCTGCCCAATGGTAGGAGAGTAAAGCAGTGCTGACCAGGGTGTGAATCATCCCTGAGGATTTTCTTCACACTGCTAAGGCAGCATGTCCTGGAGATTTTATCCAGTGAGGTCAGGGGGCAGCCCATGATTTTTTGTGCTCATCACCCTCTGTAATGCCTTTCTGTCCGTGGCTGTCAAACCAGCATACCATACCGTAATATAATATGTGAGAATGCTTTCTATCGTAGACCGGTAAAAGGAAGTCATCAGTTGTTGTTCCACCTGATTTTTCTGCAACACCCTAAGGAAGTGGTGGCTCTGTTGAGTCTTCCTTACCACATGGAGCATGTTATTTTTCCAGGTGAGATCTTGGCTAAGGTGGACTCCCAGGAATTTGAAAGTGAAGACCCTCTCCACACAGTCCTCCTTGATGTAGAGTTGGGCAGGTTTTTGTCTCTGCTTCTGGAAGGCTAGCTTCATCTCCTTTGTCTTGCTGGTGTTTAGATGCAAGTTGTTTTTGAGCACCATGTCGATAACTACTGGACTTCTTCCCTGTATGCTAATTCATCTCCTCCTGTGATAAGACCCAGTACGGTGGTATCTTCTGCAAATGTTATTATTGTACTAGATGGTTCAAAAGATATGCAGTTGTATGTCTACAACAAGTACAGGTAGGGACTGAGCACACAGCCCTGAGGAGAGCCAGTGCTGAGCTTCAGGGAGGAGGATGTGAAAGACCCAACCCTCACTGTGCCCGGTCCATCAGAAAGTCTTTAATCCAATCACAGGTGAGAGAGGAAATTCAAGTCATGAGTGACTGCAGATAATGTCCCCCAATCCAGGGAAATTTGCAGAAGCTTCATCTACCAGTAGTTGTTAAATGGGGGAGGGAAAAGAATAGATCCCAAAGAAAAAGCTTCTTGCATCAGACCCGTCCCTTCCTATCAACACTGTTTGGACTGGCCAAAAAATTAGGAGAAACAGCTCGGCACTTCTCTACCTGTGGCAAGAAGGGTGGCAAATAAATTTTAAAAAACCAAGAAACCTTCTGATGTGGTCCAGTAGGTTACCACAATCAGCCCATCCACCACTGCGGGAGATTGTCCACAAATATTATTTCGGTCCCAAGCGAGAAACCAATTGGAAATACTCCAAATAATCTGTTTCCTCCAGTGGATAATAGGTTTGTATTATTTTTCCTAATGGTTTTTCATAGCTTAATTCGTAAATTGTATCATGTTAATATTTTTCACTTTTTTTAAAAAAAAAGACCCTTTATTACAGTGATTGACAGCATCAAATAGCTACAGCAAGAAACTCCAGAATAAGAGTAATTGTTGACCTTTTATGTCAATGTCCATCAACATGTGTGTGTGTGCATCTCCCCCCCTCTCTTTCTGTGTGTGTGTGTGTGTGTGTGTGTGTGTGTGTATTCTGTTCCTATTCCTTTCCTATGCAATTTTTTTTAAACATAAGCTCTTTTTAATTTTTTTTTCTTGGCTCATAGAGAAATATCTCTTTCGAATTATTAAAACAACAATGTGTTATTCCAGGTTTCTACAATTGTTTTGGAAATTACTTCTTGCTGCCTCCGTATATATTAAGAATTAAAAATTAGGTGTTTCATAGACAGTGGTGCTCATTGTGGAGCACCTCCTTCAAACGACTTGCAGAATTCTAATGAATAAAATCCCCCTCCCCCATATTAAGAAATAAAAATCAGATGGATTATTTTCATGTTAATATTATTTGCATGTTATTTTCCTTCTCTTCCTCAATCACTCACTCAATTTTTGTTTTGCAGCTGCTTGGCAAGAACCATTGGTTCCCAGGTCAAGTAGCTGCACCTTCTATTCAGTTTTATCTCTAACGTCCTTGGGGTGGAGGAGAGAAATTCAAAATTAATGGAGGCAACTACAGTGCTCAACCTCGACCATGAAAGGATATATTTGTTTTAGCTCTCCATCCAATGTTCTGAGTCAGATTTGAGATGGAAAGAAGCCCAGAATTCTCAGTGTATTCAGATTAAGTTGCATTAAATTATTTCATGCTTCAATACTGCTGCACATTGTCTGATGTCCTGTGAATGCTGTCCCACTGTGCAGCACTATGAACAAGTCTATCATGTGAGCTGTTCAGGGCAGCTTTCCATTAGCTGCTGTACAGGTGGGATAATTTATACTTTACTGTCAAAGGGGGAGAAAATGTATATGGTGCTGGGACATAAATGTGAGCCAACTCTAGCTGGGATCACACCTCTTAAACACTGTAAGAAAGCAATATTTTTCCAAAGTGTCTTGTGGGTAATTTTTAATGATGTACAGCAACTGCCTCCATGAAAATGGATCATTTCTGGTTCTTCAACATGAACCCTTTGGAATGTTAAATATATCAGCTATTGAGGACACTTAATCTATGCAGCTGTCTCTGTTTAACTGATGAGCTGGTTAAGGCTTCATCATGATTGCAGTTTTTGTTGGGAAGGTATCTTTATTCAGGCACTAAGATTTCATTATGGTACTTTTTAACAATTCAGAGAGCTGTTCAAATTCCTCTTCTGAATCAAGTAACTACAGACAAGCGTGACTGATATATTCCTTGATGTTTATGGAAGTTCACTCTGACCAACTGAGTTTCACAAGCCTGATGCTACCATGCTGGGCAGCCATTTGGAGTGCATCCTGACTTGAAGTTTAGCTATATTTAACATTAAATATTATATTAATATTTAAATATTAAATAAATATTAAAATAAAACAATATATATATACAGCCACTTCAGAACACAGGTGTTGCTGGCAACTTGTTCTGACCTAGGCTTCCTGAGTCAGTAAAACAGTTGAGTAGTCCCAAAAACCTCTTTTATTGCAACAGCTGTGAATTTTGCTCATTCACAGATGAGTCCCAAATAGTTGTAAAGAGTCCTTCGGGATAAGGCTAATAATCACCCACCTTTATCTCCCTTGACATGCTACCAAAGACCTAATTGGCAAAGCTACATGGAGTCCAGAATCAAACAGAGCTTCAGACTTTAAACTGAACAGAATTAACAATGTTGCTTCCTGCAAATGCCCATGTGCCTTTGCTCCTCTTTTAAGTCTGATGGGAGTGGCCAATCATCTCCAAGCCCTACTCCCAAGTGGTCCCTTTTGTTTTAACTGTTCTTGCCTTCTTGCAGCTCTGCGCATGCATGCACTGGGAACAGGCTCCCCCTGTTCCTCTGCCTTGCTGAGGTCTGACTCTGGAGGCTCCGGAGGCAGCACGTACTTCCCATATGGCCTTTTCTCTGCCTCTGACACAGAGCCCTCATCTGAGCCTTCCCCAGACTCCAGGACTGGTCCATGTGCCTCCCCAACCTCCTCACTGTCCAACTCTGTTGCCAGCTCCACAGGCCACCGGCGGACCGCAACACAGCTAAAGAATATTTGGACTTGGGCAAAGTATTTATTTATTTATTTATTTATTTATTTATTTATTTATTTATTTATTTATTTATTTATTTATTATTTTAACTTCTATACAGTACTTTTACAGTATGTAAAAGTACATACAGTACTATTCCTTCTAATACAATTTCATGTGCATATATCTTTTTAGTCTTTTAAGGATGTGAAGCACAGATTTATAGTAGTGATCAACAGTATTATTTCTATGCTAGACCCCACAATCAGTAAACATAAGCAGGCATAACCAAAGCCATAATTACAATACACAACAGAATAAGTTAAAAGCCATCATAATAGCACATGGGATGCACAAAACAAAATGCTGGCAGGTAAGGGAGTAAGTGATAAGAAATATACAATAGTTCTGAGAACAGTTAAAAACAAACTTTGTCCAATTTCCTATAAGAGAAAGAAAGAAATTAGAAATAATTAAGTACAATTGATGTAATTTCCTAAATCAAATATTTTTTAGTAACAATTAAGTTAGACTGGAAATGGTGATGTAATGTACAGTATATAAACCAATGCTACTAAATTGCCTATAAGTTTTTATGTTATCCATGAAGAAAATACCCTATAGCTTCATACCAATTTTAGAAAACATGCAAAGCACTTTTCAGTATTGGTTGTATTACCTGTAAATTGCGTTCAAGCAGAAAAGTATTTCTTACATCTAAATTGTAAATATATGGCCAAAAAAGGACAAGAATTAAAGAGAAAAGAGCTTACCTAAGGTGGAATGGCCAAAAGATAGATCAGAATCTATACTATTAATTGATCATTGGGTGATTTTCAGTGACTCTGTAAGATTTCCCATTTTCCATGAATTTCAAAATAGCAATAAGATTATCCTCTCCCACAAAATTAGACAGAATCCTGACTTTGTAGTAATTAATCTGTAGATTTTTTTAATGTGTACATATTTATATTTTAAGTGTTAAGTTATCACAAGTTGATATTATGACTCATGGTTAAAATTAATTATGTGTTTAATTTTTTTCCCCATTTTTTAAAACAGTACATTGTTGGAAACAGAATTTATCTTCTTTAGAGAAAGAAAGAAGTAGCCGCATTCCACCTCAGCAATTGGCATGCAAATTACCAGTCCACAGTAAAGTTCCAGAACAATATTTTACAGGGTAATAACTGTCCAAAGAACCTGGGAGTAACATGGGATAGATCATTAACCTTCTAACCATACCTGGAAAAAAACTATTGCAAAATTGAAAAGCTACAACAATTTACTGAACAGACTGTCTGGAACATCTTTGGATGCTGATGCTAACACCCTGCGAATAACAGCCTTGGCTCTGGTTTATTCCACAGCAGAACAGCGTTCACACCCAAATGGCCAATATCTGACTCCATCAGACAATGTGGTTCATCTCTGGTACATGGTAGTTCATTCCTGTGCACTACATACCAATACTCAGCAGCATCATGTTGACCCACATTAGAAGACAATAAGCTCTCACTAAGCCATGGTCAAGGATGCTGAACAACAAGGCCCTCCCTATTCACCAGGATGCTGCACAGTTAATCACAAGAGTGAAATCCCATTGGCTATCATGGAAAATAGCAATTCTATTAGGTAGACTTATCATCTACCTAATTTAACCCCAAGAATGATTGGGCAAGAGAAGAATGATCCAAATTACCATTTTGTGGACTAGCCATTATCCGTCTACTAAACTACCTAGTCTTAATCTGCCTCAATCTGTGTGGACGAAACTGAACAGAATTAGATGTGACAATGGAAGAAGTGTCTCTGTTCTAAATCCATGGGGCTGGGAAGATTCCCCTTGTTGTGACTATGGTGCTAAGACGCAAACTATTAAACATATTGTGTAAGCCTTCCCACAAAGTGTGTTCTCTAGTTCCCTAGAACAGAGGTCTCCAATCTTGGCAACTTTAAGACTTGTGGATTTCAACTCCTAGAATTCCTAGAATTCCTTTGCTGGCTGAGGAATTCTGGAAGTTGAAGTCCACAAGTTGTCAGCGTTTGAGAAAAACCTCTGCTCCAATTAAAAACTCTGAGACAAGCATTTTCTCAAAGTTCCATTTATTAGAGTAGGTATACTGACACATCTTGGGAAAACCCGAATCTGAGAGTTTTGGGTTTTCCCTCAGTAAATCAAAACCCCCCAAACCATCGCCTCACTCATCAGTTGATCACAAGCTCCAATCACCATCCATTCCATCTCGAGACACCACTCCAACCACTCCTTCTCCAGATGCAGGCTCATCCTGACTTTGACCAATGGGAAGAATGCTATGCGATTTTGTCTAAATACAAACCCTCAAATAAATCTCCCTTTCTACTTTCCCACACATGAGAAGGTGGCAGCCTGGAAGCTTCCAGCCTTATATGGCTTCCAAAACTGACACAAGTCTTAATGTTGCCAAGGCTGGAGACCTCTGCTCTAGAAGATCTGCACAAAGCAATACCAAGGCAATCGCCTGGATAGCTGAATTGGACATCCAGTTATGAAGCTGCTGCCATACCCCATATAAAAAAAAGGTTTTTTATATAATTATGTGAATTGTGTGTATGTTTATTTGTCTTCGTCCTGTTCTCATCATATGCTTAATAAATAAAAGAAAAAAATGTGAAATGCTCTTGAGAGGGCTCCAAGGCTTTCATTATGCAGCTATTGCATTTGTAATCTGCAGCCTCTATTTAAATTCCAAGAAAAAGACATTAAGAAATAAATTCTTCCATTAAGTTTTTCCAGATAAGAAAACTTTGGCGATTACTGTATATAAGCTGCAAAGTGATGGAGGGATCTGGAATCATAAAGACAAAAAAAACATCTTTCAGAATGTGGCAACAAAACAGTATATATAAATCAGTAGTGAAATTCAATTTTTTTTACTAGCAGTTCTCTGGGCATGGCTTGGTGGGCATAGTGTGGCTTGGTGGGTGTGGCAGGGGAAGGATGCTGCAAAATCTCCATTCTCACCCCTCTCCGGAACCAGCCAGAAGTGGTATTTGCCGCTTCTCCAAACTACTCAAAATTTCCACTACCGGTTCTCCAGAACCTGTCAGAACCTGTTGGATTTCACCCCTGATATAAGTATATTATAAAAATCATAGTCCCCAAATATCAGGAAGCAAGTATTCCCAAGTACTATTTTTTATCTAATTCTTTATGACAGTTTTTGGAATTCTGATTAAAAACAAGATACAATTCAGATGACGTGTAAGTTAATGCAGTCAGGATGTGACAGCACAAAAAAATGACTCCTAATACTGCCAATCAAAAAATATTAAGCTCTGCCACACCCTAACCTGCTTTTCCTTTATTTTGTCCTATGAATTTCAAATCATGCATGTTTTCAGGAGTTCATCACTGCCTGCTGGTTGGTGGTGAAATATGAGCTAGGAGCTAAAGACATTATTGCTAGTCTCTTCAATGTAAACAAATAAATAAAAATAGAAGCATGTTAGACAGTGCCTTCTACCTAATGCATATTCCCATAGGATTGCAATTAAACCTTTGTCCTTCTTTTTATACTTTGTGAAATTTTAGTTCTTGTATGGGTAAAATGCTCTCTGCTACATGAGTTTTGCTGCCAAGATAGAGTGGAGGGAAGCATAGGAAAAGAAATACTGTTTTTCCAAGGTTGCTTAGCAGCAGGAGTTTGCTGCTTTCAGTGCTTAAAGCCTTTTTTCAATTTTTTCTATTGGTGTTGAATAATATAAGTAAATAATACCAAGGCTGCTCACATCTCAAATTTTTGCAGACCAGCATTTTTTTGGGAGGGGGGCGGGTATTCTTTTCTATCAATTCAAAATGTGCTTAATCAATTATTTTTCTACATTATAATAGTGTATCCTGCACCAAGGCTAATTTATGCATGAAGATGGAAGAATACAGAAATACTCATAGTAGAAGAATAGATTATGAAGATGGCGGAGTTTGCAGAAGTGGCTATTGAACAATTGGATTGTTTGATTAAGAAGGGAACAATAATTGCTTTTATAAAGGACTGGAAATCCTTTATGGACTTTTTGCTTTCTGGGTTTATTTTTGAAAAGGGTTGTTTATGAGAAGGAGGGAATCAAAGTGTGAAATTTGGGAGGGTGGTAACATACATATACATATACATATACATATACATATACATATACATATACATATACATATACTTATTTATTTATTTATTTATTTATTTATTTTTTTATTTATTTATTTATTCGGCTTATAGACCGCTGTTCTCCAATGGACTCAAGGCGGTGTACAGTTAGAACAAAGCAAGCAAATAAAATTATAATCAATTTCAAGGAAAAAATAAATCAACTTTGGCTCGAAATAAAACCCCA
>JANHZT010004889.1:76864-89197 GCA_032468215.1 Stegonotus admiraltiensis
GGAGTTAATGTTGGGATATTATTAAGGGGGGAAGGAATCAAATGCTTAGCACTTGTGATAAGTCAACTTGAATTCACAATGTTTTAGCCAGCTGGTATAGAGCCAGGCAGACTGCAGACATTCCAAATGCATATATTTTCTTATACATGGGCTTCTGAAAGTAAACAAAGGGCACTCACCGCAAGGTTCCCCTGGCCAGGCTTTGTTCTTTGGGAATCCTACAGGAAAAACTTAGGGAAGGATGAAGAAGATATACTAAGATAGCAGTGAGAAAGAATTACCAACAATCTCCAACATCTGCTTAAAGCAGAATTTCTAAGAAAAATGGAATGTCTATATAACAACATGATCAAAAATAGAATCTGATTCTCAAGAAAAATAGGAATAAATTACTAGATAAGAACTGTGCAAATCTAACCTTGTATTCTGTGCGCAGTTGTTAAATTTTATTATTTTTTGAGGTTATTGCTTTGTAACACTTATGAAAATTGAGCATTCATTTGCAACCTTAATTTACTTAAATCAAGCTTAGTTCCAAAGAATATCTTTTACTTTATAATATTTATTACTGTAATTATTTTTGTAATCATTCATCAATGATTATCAAATCATTATCAATCGAGACATAAATCTACAGTATGTGTGTTTGTATAAAACCAGCATCAATTTATAATCTGATGGAAGCAATACAGCTGACATCAGCTATTTTAATGTAATAAAACGTATACATTTCTTGTTTTAAAAAGTTAATTTTGTCCATATCTTGTGAGATTGATTTATCTCTGGGAGGAAAGGCTGGTATTTTAGTCATGTCCCTTGATGCCAGGAAACCAGAAAATTATGCTCAGGATAGTGCATGGAAACTCAAAGAGATTCTGGGACAGGACATGTGAGATCTTTATCTTTCTATTCTATAAGCTCAGCCACATCACCAAAATATGAAGAGAACTACACAAATTCATGAAAAGTAAGGTTATCGATAGCTACTAGTGTTCTTGATTTGTCAAGTCTCTAGAATCAAAATCTTTCTTGTGTCCTGCTTGTTAGTTTCCAAAATGGATTTGGCTGACCATCGTGGGACAGAAAGGTCAGTGTCCTGGCCCATCAGAGTTCTTCTTATATTCTTAGCTCTCACACTGTCATTTTAAAATTCCTTCATATCCACCATTTAAAAGCATAATAAATGCAAACCTTCTAGTTTGCGTATTGTGTCTTCCAAAGGCAGAAAAGTCACAGAGACCATACTCTGATTGCAATTAATCTCAAAACAAAAATGTGAATAGCTGAGTACAGTAAATACCCCAATAGTCCTTTGTGCATTCTGTCAAATTAATTTTTTATAAATTCTCTCTGCTAAATGTTCTAAGACATGCTTCCTATTAAAGCATCAATCATGAATTGCACTCACATTGGAAGATATAAGTATATTTTCCACAGGTAAAACATTTTAGAGTTATATATTTATCCCATGAGATTTCAAAAGCTCTGTTCAGTGATACAACTTAATGAGGAGACTTTGTTCATGTCAATTTATGGTTTAATTTATCTCATAGGGATAGTATGGACTATTATTCTAACATGTTAGCAATGGCAGAATATAAAGGCATACATTGATAGCCAAATATGTGTGGATCCCAGGTTAGGATATAGATCACTGTCTTGCTGTGCATATTGACACAACTGTGCAGAAACTGTTTTCTATATTAACTAATGAGTATCATTGATTTCTACACTGCTATGTTTATTTGAAGGATTTAGGATTTGATAAACCAAAACTAATACGATGAAACAAGGAGAATTTCAATATTCAAACATCAACAATACAGAAGAATCTGCACAAGAGAGAACTCTGCTGTTTCTATGCTGTTGATCACTAAAGGTCTGGAACTGATCCCAATGTAGAATATTGTGACATTATTGTATAAGTCAAATGTATCCTCCCGTAAATCAAGTAAGACAAATAAAATCAGTACTTGAGGGAGTCTGACCTACTAAGGTAATAATTCTGATCTCAGTAGGATTCCACCAACATTAATAGCTCTATTTCTTTAAAGATCATTGGCCACAGTCCAGTATAGAGTTAAACACAGTTAAACACAGCATGTGTTGGATTCAAAGTACCATTCATTAATGCTGTTCAAAAGAATGATGCATCTGAATTCAAGGAAATTGAAGTACTTAATTGCATTCTGAAATTACATAGATCTCAGTGTGTCTGAATTACAGTTATGTTCTTGGTTATGTGAGTTAAAAAATTGAGTAATACAGTTAAATAAGCCATTTATGAAGTAGCTTAAATAAGTGGATGCTATCAAAAGGTCAGGAATCCAACTAAATGGAAATAGGACATGAAAACCTGTTTTTATTCCTATAAAAACACAAAAATATAGTGCAAAAGTAAAGGGACTTAAAGCATTGACAACTAAAAATAAATAAACTCTACAAAGGCAAAGCAAGATTACGGCAAAAAAATATGTCTGTGTGTCCATATGTATATATGCACATGTATATATGCATATCATCCTTCTGCAATTTGATATCCTCAGAATATTGGACTACAACCATCATCCCTAGTAGTATGGAAGAATGGAAGTTTAGACTTTTACAAATAAAAGGCCATCAGTTGAAGAAAAATACTATAAGCCTGTGTTTATATGATAACCAAACTTGGAAATATAAGACTTACATAAATCATGCTCATTACTTTTCCTTTAAGATGAACTTAAAGTAACACATTTGTTTATATCTCACCTTTATTATTTTTAAAAATAACTCAAGGCAGTGAACATATTCAACAAAACTTCCTCCTCCTATTTTCTCCACAAGAAGAACTCTGTAAGATTTGTTCAACTGAGAGAGAGTGAAGTCACCCAGCTGGTTTTCATGAACAAGATGGAATTTGCACTCATGTTCATTTGCCTTGTTACCTGGTGCCTTAACTAGTAGACCAGATAGATGATAGATAGATAGATAGATAGATAGATAGATAGATAGATAGATAGATAGATAGATAGATAAATAGATAGATAGATAGATAGATAGATAGATAGATAGATAGATAGATACTACTTTCTGATTTAATTCTTATGACTATCAGTATATAGATATTATTAGTTATTAATCTTCTAATAACGAATCAGAGCAGTGAACTGTCTTAAGAAATAAATATCCTAAAGGATCAGGCAAAATATTTAATGTAGAGTTTTATTTAAACAATTGACTGACCTTTCCAGAATTCAGTATTCTCCTCTTGTAGTTAAGATGCTTATCTTACATCTTTGATCAGCAGGGATAATTGATTAGCTTTATTCTTTTAAATTTTTGATTACCTTTTTATCCCTATTTGTTTGTAATTAAAATATGTGAGATAAAAGACTTTTATTCTTATTAAATGAATTTTCCTTCGAAAAATGTAAATTACTAGAGTGCCCTCAAGTGGCGGAAGCACTTATTGTTTTCAACAAGCTGGATAGATCCAATTAAAGTAATAGTATACACTGCATGCAATTGTAATCTGTACTTGTTTGTTCATTAGATTTATAGTTTCATTTTATGTCCAGAGTAGAAATTCTGTGAGAGATTGGCTCAAAATTATACAACTTTTTAAAATTATAGTACAGATTTAACCTTACTGAAGCAAACAAAATGATTTAACTACACTGAAGGCATTACATACAATGGTACCTTGGTACTCAACTACTTTGAAACTCATTGTATTTGATACTCAACAAGTTTGACATGAAAATTTTGTCCCAGTATTCATCATTTGTTTGGTACTCAATGCACAAGCTACCTTGTGACTCACTATATTATTCCTTATGGGAAAAATTGTTTAATACTCATTGTTTTTGGTACTCATTGTACCTTCTGGAACCAATTAACAATGAGTACCAAGGTAACATTGTATATCCAAATATCCTTTTTTATTATTCTTTTTATGTTAAGTTAAAATTAAAATATTGGGGATTCATTCTCCAATGATAATTTCTTCAACTTTTATTGGTTTTTGAGGAAAATTTCAGGCCCAAGTGTTTCTCAAAGGTAATGAATTACAAAAACTTCTAGAATCAACAGCCAAGTCAATGTGCAAAAACTTTAGAACAAGACTGAGATATACAGTGCACACAGAGCTAATCAGTGACACACATATTTTTACTCACATTCTCTATGTATGTATGTGTATACACATAATACATATAAATACACAAGTACACACACACACACACACAAATGCATATATAGGTGTATCTCTATATTTCTCTGTCTAGTCACTTCACATGTATAACATACAGAATCAAGTAATTTAGCATTCTAAAATAGATTTTCTTTTTCTAGACAAGATGGAGAAAAATAGCCATGGTATAGACAGAATAAATTTTTGAAATATGTTTTCTAAAAAATATTTCTATTTTGCTTTCATTAACCCAACATAATTAAAAACTTGAACAATGGAAACCTAACTTAATGAAAATTTTAACTAGTAGATGAATATAATAACTAGGCATAGTGAGTGTTCTCTTTAAAACAACTACCAGTTCTAAGCTAGAAAAGAAGCCACTCTCCCTGAATCCTATCCTAAACACAAGCAGCAGACAAAAGGAGCTTTAAGGAACAAAGCTAATAAGAAGCCCATACCAGTGAAAATAAGCAGACTGCTTCCTCAGACAGCAGATTGTGGGGCTCATGACAAGGATACAGATAAAAACCTATTTATTTCATTACTGTAATTTATTGCTGGGGATGGGGGGGGGAATGCTTACAGGGAATTTTTATCTTACATGTCAAAATAATGAGCCTGGCATTGAGAATTTTTCACCATGATTTGTGTGGTTAGCACTGTATTTGTTGCTTTGCCACGAACAACACAATGCATTCGGTCAGTTTTGAATGAAAACATCTTGTAACCATGTGCCTGTCTCTCTGGAGAGCTGATGTGACATTAATATGATTGCCATATGGACCATTGACATTCTACTTGTCTATCTGTAAGGAAATAAAATGTTTCCAAAAACTTCAAGTAACTCTAGTTCTTTTCTTCAAAACTAGCCAAATTTTGGGAGCTCTGCCCCTGGAGCTTGTAGTTTCTAGAAAAGGAAAATATGCAATAACGCTGATAGGTTTTTCTTTGTAATGGTATTGTAATGGTAATACATTCTAATTGCTCAGAAACTTTCTGTATCTGCACAGGGAATTTGAATAATTTATTTAATTTATAAATGCATTCAATTTATTCTGCCTCTAATCCTGTTGTTCATATCTAAAGTGCATAAAGATGTTCCTGATCCTTTGCCTGCAGCTTGTAACATGTTCTGTAGGAGAATGATAAGTTCAATTTCTATAAAATATGAAAAAATAATGTTTCTGTGAAAATTTGTCAGAAGCTGCAAATGACCCAGGCAAACCCATCAGAGTTTAGGAAACAAAACTTTACTACTTTAATCCCAAGTGAGCATTCAAGTGTCTTGGCCACAAAAGGAAAAAAAATATTACAGCACAAAATTTATTGTGTGATTTCTCAAAAGTTTAATGAAAAACAAACAATGGATAGATCTATAGAGCTCTTTGCCTCAGCTCTCAGATGACCTAGTTACCATTTAGGGATCACACAACAAAGCCTCCAGTCCAAGATTCTCTGTGATGATTTCTACTTTGGCTGTTGGAAAAAGGAACATGACTACAGCAGGGTAGGAAAGCTCCATCAGCTAGAATTTAATCATGGGAATATAAACTTCATGAAAGATCTTCCACACATGGTCAGAATTCCTTTGACAAAGAGGAAAAAGATTTTGCTCTTTTCCAGAACCAGAGTAGAGATGGTCACAGAGGTAGAGAGTCTTCAACTAGAGGCCAGCAAATTACCAAACGTATTCTGCCTTCTCTGCCTGCCTACCCCTTTCCTCACTGACATACTTGAGCAATATCCTATCTCTTCCTTTCTTCTCAAAAAACGTAACAAAGTAATGAGAATCTGCAAAGACAAATGGAAAGGAAGCATCTGCATCTGACTGCTTCCCTGCTTTAAGAGGAAGTGACTCCCACCTGCAGGACAATAAACAGAATCCTCTTGGTGAGTTCTTGAGATGACATACTTTCTTCCCATCTTGAGGACAGGGTGAAAGCATAGCAACATGGCTAGATGGATGAGCACAACAATCTAAAAAGAGCAAGAGTACTTTGTGCAGGCTGCTATAAAGTACAATATACAGACCTGCTTATGAAAATTTCATGTGTATTCATGGAGGGGCAGGGGAAACACCTGATTCCTTTAAAACAATCAAACAAGTACAAGATATTAACATACAAGTTAGAAAACAGATGCTTTATTTAAGAAATACTTTTATGAATATCTAGCAAAGATATTAAGGGACGCGGTGGCTCAGTGGCTAAGACATTGAGCTTGTCGATCAAAAGGTCAGCAATTCAGCAGTTTGAATCCCTAGTGCCGCATAACGGGGTGAGTTGCCGTTACTTGTCCCAGCTTCTTCCAACCTAGCAGTTCGAAAGTATGTAAAAAATGCAAGTAGAAAAATAGGGACCACCTTTGGTTGGAAGGTAACAGCATTCCATGTGCCTTTGGCATTTAGTCATGCCAGCCACATGACCACGGAGACGTCTTCGGAGAGTGCTGGCTCTTCGGCTTTGAAATGGAGATGAACACCACCCCCTAGAGTCAGGAACGACTAGCACATATGTGCAAGGGGAACCTTTACCTTTAGCAAAGATACCTTTAAAAAGTCAAAATAGCAGCTGTGATTGAGAGGGGTCATTGAAACCCTACCCCCTTTTTATATGCTTCGTGCACTCAACATACATAAAATGGGCACTCACTATTTTGAATTTTTAACCTCTTCTCTTTCAGATGCTACTTAGAAATATATCCCATGAACTACTCAGAAATATATCCCACAGACTTCCTACTGAATTCAACAGAACTCTCAGCAACAATCCTTGGTCTCCTTAGAGTTCTTAGTACTTTCTCTCCCAATCTTATCTTTACAATAAACCTATGAGATAGCTCTTAGTAGAGTTTTCTCAAATTTTTTGTATTCACTGATACTAAATAAATGTTCAGAAAATGTAAAGACCTGTAAATATACAGTATACCCCTTCCCTATGTTTCTGTTTTTAAGAGCATAGAAGTTACCATTTTTGAGTAAATAAATATTATAGTTGCCTGTATGTATGTTTTATATTTCTTCCATTTTTAAAAGACTCTTAATTCTATGAAGGTGGCACAGTGCTAATGTAATTCTCTGTCTCTGCCTCCCTCTCTCTCTCTCTCCACGTGTGTGTGTGTGTGCGTGCGTGCATGTCGGTAAAATCCAAAATTAACCATTTATTTATTTTAGTCAGCAATGAGGCTTGGGTAGTTTAAGTGATGAGACAGAGCTAAGACAGCAAATAGACCCTGGTTGGTGAATATGAGTAGGCTATGGCAGACCACCTGGAAAACCTCTGTGGACCAAAAATAGTCTGCAGACCACACTTTGAGAATCATTGGTTTAGATTAAGTGTTACACTGTTCCACAATCACTCATAGGTTCCATGATTAAGTGCCGTTTGACAAGGACTTTCTTTATGCTAGGCCAGGTATTACAGACAATTCAATTGATGTTTAAAACCAAGTAACTGCTTTCCTCATAATGTAGTGAGGGTGAAATATTTTCCAAGAAAACTTCGTGAGGATCTAAAGAAGATCTAATGGGAAAATACAGGAAAGTTAAAATAAAAAGCTGATGACATCTGGACTGCCAATAAAATTCCATGAATATAAGTAGATGAAAGCATCGTCTTAGAAATGTTTCTGGATCAGAGAGAAAGAACGAATAGATAGGGAAAAAAACCTGGTGATTGGGATATATGTTGAAAAATGAAGTTAGTTATATTGGCTAGGTTATAAAGCAGAAAAATAATCTCCTATTCAGTATTAAGCTGAATGTTACTACTGCCTTCTGTAGGTGAATTCCTCAACTTGATGTCTTCCAGATGTGTTGGACTAAACTCTCACCATCTTCAATCAGCATGGCATAACCACTGTGGGATTGCGGATGGAAGGAATTGTAGACTAACATATCTGGAGGCCACAGTATGAGAAAGTTTGTATTAGATCTTACCCATTTCAAGACCATTCTTTCTCAGGACTCTGTCTATTCAAATACAGATATGCTTAAAGCCAATAGCATGCTGGAACAGGCTCATACCAGGAGCCAATTGTTAAATTTTGTTAAATTTTCAGGAATTTTTTGAGCCAGCTGATAGCAGAGCTGATCCGTGACACCTAGTAGGGCTGATCATTTGTTTGACAGCAAACAGCAGGGCAGCAGCTTTAATGGAACTGGCAGAGCCAGTTGTTATAAATTTATTAGCACATCACTCCTTAAAGCCCAGTTGATCTTGCTTATTAATAGTACAGGGAAAATAAAATGTTGTTACAGTCAGAGCAGGACCTGGCCAATCTTGTCTAGCTCACAATCCAAACTTGGTTAATTGTTGAATGGTAAACCACAAGAAATTTCCTGGGCGTTAGATTAGACTAGGAACAAAAATAAATCCTGAGAAAAGCCAACGGTAATTGATTTTTATACTGTTGCCATGAAACTGGATGTATATATCCATAAAGTTTGAATTTAGTGCAGATTTACTTTTTTAAAATAAAGAATGATTGTATGGCTCCTTGTACTGAAAACATTTCTGTTATTTAAAAATCTCTAAATCAAGCATAGACTGAATTTAGGCTTGCACATTTTTACATTATAATTTATACAGTCCACACTGAACTTGAATTTGAAAAATAAATTTCATAATCCAAAGCTAGTAACAGTTAATGTATAATCCATTGATAAAGAGTATCAAAAAATATTTGATAAATTCTCTCACAGTCCTTTGACACCCAGCATTGAATCTAAGTTACAGTATGTCATCCTATATAAGTGTTCTTGTTTTGTATTTTAAACATTTTAGTAGGGCACAGGAATTCTGAGAATAAAGCCTGTAATCAACTGTTTTTTAAATAAAAGAATTATACTACTGGTAGAATCTGCCCTCTACCTACATTATCATTCTACATCAAACAGTTGGCAATGGGTAGGAACGGAGTTTCCAGTAGAAATTGTATAATGATACATTCATGAATCATGAACTTCCCACTCTAAGCAGTCCAACTATTCTGAAAAATTGAACAATTAGGGTTTTTTAAAATTACATATGGCTAAAATTAATGTGTTTTTTTAAAATTTGGCTTTTACTTTTATCATGTCTTATTTTATAAAGTACTACGGAAGTTAACAAAAAGGAAGGTTTTATTTATTTATTTTAAAATACTT
Organism: Stegonotus admiraltiensis; assembly: GCA_032468215.1. Classification (NCBI taxonomy): domain Eukaryota; kingdom Metazoa; phylum Chordata; class Lepidosauria; order Squamata; family Colubridae; genus Stegonotus; species Stegonotus admiraltiensis. The sequence continues at coordinate 86,188 of JANHZT010004889.1, forward strand.
ACAGCCTATTACAACCTCAAGAATTCTGGTTAGTGTACAACGTCAAAACAGAAAACAGAAAGCCATGCCATAGACTTAAATCAAAATAAATACTGAGCAGAAGCAAGCTACAATAATAATTTTCAAATGTACTCTTTCACCATAACTTGATTCTATTTCCTTATCTCTTGCAACACAAAATCAATTATACATACCTATGATTTAACCATAAGTCCTTATTTATTCATGTAAATTGAAAGAATGTCCAGTTCACAATAGTTCTGGGCACTCTACATTATAAAAAGTCATAATAATAAAAGAAAGTATCTGCCCAGAAAAAGAAAAACCACACAAACAGCACAATGTATTATAGTGTTTCACCAACCAGCCTATCCCAAGGACTGGGAAAATAATCAGTTTTTCAGTGTTTTTTGGAATGTTACCAAGGTGGGAGCTATACAGATCTCTGGATGGATGCAATTTCAGAAGGTAGAAATCATGACATGGAAGTCACGTTTCTGGGGGCCCACTAGACAGTATTGTTTAGTTGAAGGGAAAGGAAGTATAAATTTAGTAGAAACTTCAAAGTAGAATATAATTGGAACATTAAGATGAAACACAAACATGAATCTGAATGCACAGGAGGCGATCTAACCAAACCCCATTCTAAAACATTTATTTGTCATTCATATGTTCATATATTTAAGACTTTTAAATTAAAATGTATTTTAATGATATTTCACTCATGTGCAAACATTTTCTGGTATGAGTCTTTCTTTTGCTTTGTTTTCAAATGGAGACAAGTCACAAATCATGAAGTACTTATGTAAGAAGAAGATACAAATACCTTCACTTCCATATTTTATGTGCCAAACAATTCTCCATCATTTAAGTTGTTCAGTGGCCCTTGTGGTGATGTTTCTTCTCCGTAGATGACAGGTGCCAGATTTATGATCTTCCAGCTTTACTAAAAAAGAATTGGACACAAAGAGAATATTGTGGCTTTTGCAGTATGGAACATAACTGACAGAAAGAAATATGATGATATTCTTCACATTCCCCAGTTATAAGCAGTGAGAAGATTCAGAAACTGGTCTGCAGGATTAGATGAGGGGGAGACGGAGCAAGTTATATTTACAATACTATATTCAAAAAGCAGAGCACAATAAATAAGTTTTTACAAGTAAAACAATATAACTATGTAAAATTCTAAAACAGCAAGTTGAAAAGTGACAGTGCTCTCAGTAATAACATTTGCACAGCTATAAAATGCTAAGCCAATAAATGTGATTCCTGATGCATATCAGTTTATTGAAGCAAGCAAAATCAGAAAACACAAAAACAAGGAAACATAATTGCATACATAGTTTGCCTTAGCACATTTTGTGGGCAAAAGAAAAAGTAGCCAATGTCCCAAGGGATTTTACATTTCATATTAATAATTAAGTTTGCAATGCTCCTTTATCATCTTGAATATAAATGAGAGAGAGAGAGAGAGATTCTAATTAGCAATTAAATCATAGTTATTATAGGAAGGTGAAAGGTTAACTGGCTAACTCACATTATTTTAAGCTAAAATTATCATATTAAAATAAGAATATTTTCTACATGTAGATTGCAAATCAGATAATACTCCAAGTGCTTTCAACTTTTTTAAAATAGCAAACAATACACAGAAACTTTAAAGACATGGTGAATAAATAAAAATGGTGAGCCTATTTAAGTGAGTTGAAATTGATAAAGAAAATGTTTTGTTCTGATACATATTATATTATATTTATTTATTATTTATTTATCTATTATATTTGTTTGCCTCCCATCCTGCTGTGAGGTGACTCTGGGTGGCTTACAATGTATTTATGTTCTTTTTTTACTTTTTAATGTATCCAATTAAAAACATATGTTTTAAATATGTTACATTTAAACATGATGGTGCAAAAATATATGGCACATGTCATTTGAGGTATTAACTTATTCTTGATCCAATTTTGTGGTAATTCCATCGATGTTTCCTTTCAATCTATTTTAATACAGTACAATCCATTTTGTCAAAATGGCTGACCTGAATAACTTATTTTCAGAGAAATTCCTCCCCCTCTTATTTGCACAAAGGTTGTGCAACGTAATTAACTAAAAGTAGAGCAAAACCCTATTACACTGCTAGCCCTGTGGCAAAAATTGGAATAGGCGTTAGAAAGAACATATGTTAGGAAAGAATTGCAATATACAGCCATTTTCTCTGTTTCTTCCCAGTGGACTAAATACAGAACTATATCCATTTGGCTTATTAATATAAGCTTTTATGCAAGTTCAGCCAGTATATTCATAAACGCATGAAATTGTTACAAAACACCATAAATTCATTGACCTCATAGCAAAGAAACAAAATTTACGTTTTAAAAAATGTGCAGCTGCAGTTTTTTCATTCAAAACAACATGTGTAACAATATGATATGTCATGGAAGAATCATTGAATTGATATTCACCAGGAAAGCAAATATGAAGCCTTCCTGTGGAGCAATTGTACACTTCTGGCTACCAGATGTTAGCAACAAACAACAGAGATGACTACTACCTAATTTTGCCAACATGATGAAATATCCTGGACTATTTGCCTAGTAGCTGTTGGAGACAGAATGCAGGACTGGTTGCTTTGAAGCAAATATCTGTAGCAGCAAGAATGGTTTTTATTCCCAAAGCAAGGGGGTGTGCGGACTGCAGAAACAAAAGGGGTTTTTTTAGATCAAAACTATAATTGCTTCTGCATGACACCCTAAATCACAAATAGCCAACTACATTTTATTCTAAATAGCTTTATTTCCTTTATTGTATTCAAGCCTAAGAAATTGAGATAATTGGTTAAACTCGGCTGCCACAATTTACTACATATACAGTAGCTTTCAGGAATTTCATGTATAGTATGCTGTCTCTTAGTGTTTATTGAACATAGGAGAATAATCCCCTTCACAGATTACTGCCCCTTCATGGAATACTGCCTTGTCATGGCGAAGGGGCTTGCATAGCTCAATGA
>JANHZT010004896.1:4342-16070 GCA_032468215.1 Stegonotus admiraltiensis
TCCTGGAATACCCCCAATCAGCTGTTCCCAGAGGTGAATTTTAGCAACAGGTTCCTTGGTTGTGAGCTCTGTGTCTTTTTTTTTTCTTTTTTGGCTTTTATTTCTGCCTCTGAAACTTCTAAAACTCCAAACTTTCTTTTCTGCCTCTGAAAGCCTCAGAAAAAGCTTCAGAAAAAAAGCCTCTGAAGCTCCGTTTGGAGGCTTCTTTTCTGAAGCTTCTTTTCTGATGCTTTTTTTCAGCCTCTGAAACCTCCATTTGAGAAGCTTGGCAGGGCTACATTCGGAGTATAAGACGCATCCAGATTTTCACCCTCTTTTTTGGGGAAAGAAGGTGCATCTTATACTCCGAAAAATATGGCATGTCTCAAAGTTGCTGAAACCTCAGAGTCATACTCTCAATGGCTGCAGTATGGGGGTCAATCAAATGACTATATCTCCGCAGGTATTGCATCGGCAAATGTAACACTTTACCAATGTTCATTGGGGACGTGTGTGCATGTTCACACCAAATTTCATCAAAATCCGTGATGGTCGAGCTGGGCACTTTTCTGAAATCGGACCATTTGACAAGGAATGACCCTTTAATAAGAGATTGTCTGAAATGGTATAGGATCTTGAGCAAGGGGATTGGCTGGTTGGACAAGAAGACCTCCAAGGTCCCTTCCAACTCTATTATTTCACAATAAGCCTGGTTTATGAAGTTCAGATATTGACGAAGTGCTTAAACCTGGCAACAGAAACCAGTGGACAATTCTAGATAGAGAGACAAAGAAAAAAAATGAATTCCTTCGGTAGGTTCTCAAACTCCCCTCCTTCAGAGGAGCCTTGTCAAGATGGAAGAACTGTTTTAAAAGCTGAGATAAAAATGCAGGGTAAGGTTCATTAGAGCCATGGTGGTGCAGTGGTTAGAATGAAGTATTACACGCTCATTCTGCTGACTGTCGATTGCCAGCAGTTCGATCCTCACCAGCTCAGGTTTGACTGAGCCTTCCATCCTTCTGAGGTGGGTAAAATGAGGACCCAGATTGTAGGGGGCAAGAGGCTGACTTTGTAAACCGCTTAGACGGCTGTAAAGCACCGTGAAGCGGTATATAAATCTAAATGCTATTGCTATTTATCCACCAAGAAACAAATTAGAAATTTCCCAATTCAATGTTTCTTTGTACAGAGGCACCCTGATAGATTATAAAGTTGGGGGCAATATGGATTAAAAAAAGGGGGGGGAAGGGAAAATATGGCAAAAGGGAATACATAAATTGTATTCATTGTATTATATTGAAAAATTGTTTAAATTTCTGATCTGGCCAATACTCTGTTCAGAAAAAAATATATGTGTGTTTGTCTCTGTATTAAAAAAAAAATTTTTTTTTACAAGGATAGATTATAAAGTTGAAAACAGAGGTGTGTTAAAAAGGGAGAATTTTAAGGGGTGCCACCCCCAATATCCTTTGACTTAAATTTACTGTTTGATGGTATATTGCAGATCAGAGTTTCGTACTATGAATGTAACGACAAGGTCCCCATCGCCAAAGCGATTCTGCATATTACCTGCATAGGTAAGCTGGCAGGGATGCAGAGGCGTGGCACGGCCCAAAGGGTGAATTGCTGGGGGGCGGGGAGAGGGGGCTATAACTCAGCAAATCTGGATCAGTGAATCCTGCCCTGATCAGACTGGGAACGAACAGGGAAAAATAAAAAGCAGACAACTAATCAACATAGCCTGAAATACACTTTTCTTGCAGAAAAAATGAGACTGGGGTGCAAGCAGAGGCTTTGGGTGGGAATAATTTGAAAGTTTCTTTGTTTTAACTCTTTGTTTTCCTGCTGCAGAAATCTCCTTGGATGCTGATATAAACCGTTCGGGAATGGTGACGAGAGGAGGGAAGCAAAAGGTTAAATTAAAATAAGATTTTTGGTTGGGGTAGAATGACAGGGATGAAAATATTTGTAACGTTAATGCGAACAGAGAGGTTGGGGAGCTGATGGCTTTGTGGGCCGTTTCTCCTGCTGGCAGGGGAGGATGGGATTTGCGAACACATCTGGGGTACACCTGGCTGGGGTGGTGCTGTAATGAACTCACTCGGCTAATTACAATCATCTAAATGTAATGAATACATACATAATAAATAAAATTGTTGCTGGATGACTTGGAAAGCAGAGGCTGCTTTTCACAAGGGCTTCCGAGACCCCCGATTGCTCTTCTGGTAGCTTCTGGAGAAGAAGGTGGTCATTTTTCATAGCCTCCACAAAGAGGAGGAGGAACAAATCCTGGCTGGGTGGGGGAGGGGAGGCAGAGCTGAAGATTGACCCCACCTTTGCTGATGTCCATCCTGACATGGCTTCCCGTCCTTGCAGGACCAGTGGACGTGGGGCCCGGATGGAAAAGGCGCCATTCTCTTGGTGAACTGCGACCGAGACAATCCTACAGGCAACGAGGAAGACAACAAGGACACCAAGCTGACGTCCAAGCAAGGTAGGCACCAGCACTCATTGTTAAGCACGGTTTTTCTCATCCTCCAAAGCTTGAAGAGGCGTGGACTTCAACATCCACAATCTGTAAAAGCAGTGTTGTAACGGAAGGACACGGTGCTAAAGTACAGATAGACCTCAGTTTATGACCAGTTGCATTTACACTGGTCACAGAATGGGTGCTTGACGATCCATATAATATCCCAAAGTTATCGTAAATAGTCATGCCGTGGTCACTTGAATAGCTGAGCTCATCATCCGAACTAAAGCCAGATTGTGGTTAATGAAAGCGTGAGGCCAGAAGTCAAGAGTTTCCAGCTCAATTGGAATTGAATTGGTTCTCCTTTTAGACCTCCAGGACATGTCCCGTATGATCCTGATAACTCAGGGACCTAATGAAGTTTTTGCAAACTACCAGCTGACTCTCCACATCTCGAAAGCTGATTGTGACAAAGTGGGAGTATTCTACACTAAAGGTAAGTGTTGAAGGCCAGCAGGCCGTTGGGCTTCAGGACTGAGGCCAGAGGCGGATGAAGCCAAGATACAAAGGAGAACGCATATTCCAGATTCTTTTAAGTAAGTATGGTGTCCAGTCTTCCTTTCTATGCTCCTCACCTCAAGAAAACAAGGGAGACTTTTTGAGAGGATCAAGCCGATATCTATCTTCCTTGTCCTGCATCAAAGAGGAGGTCCATAATTTTGTTACGATAGATCAAAAGTTTGACCAGATCTCTGGTCACCAATGATAACCAACCACAAGTTCCTTTGGATCTCAAAGGGTTAATGTGCTTGGGTTTAATTACGCAGATTGCCTCAAACTGTGTTCTAACCTAGGCTTTCCCAAAAAGCACGAAACAGAGTCATGGTCCTGACAAAACCCCTTCTATTTGCACAACTGTGAATTCCTTTCATTCATAGTCAGCAAGGCCTGTTCAGTCTTTCAGAGGAATATTTATCAACACAGACCTTATCTCCCTTGGAAAGATGCCAGGTAACTAGTTTCCAAACGCAGAGTAAGGCAAAACTTGGCACAGAATCTCTGGGATTCACAGACAGATCTTCCCACTCTTGAAACGACTGAACAAACAAATTGTTTCCTGCAAAAACCCACTCCCCGTTTGCTCCTCTTTTTTTTTTCCTATGGGAGAGGCCAATCACTCCCAAGGTGTGGCTTTACTCCCAAGTCGACCCTGCTTTCTGAGTTGTTCTTGCCTTCTGGCAGCTCTGTGCATGCGCACACTGGGAACGGGCTCCAGCTGTTCCTCTGCCTCACTGCTGTCTAGCTCCCTCTCTGCCTCCGATGCAGAGCCTTCCTCCGAGCTTTCCCCAGCCCCCAGGACTGGCCCATGTTCCTCCCCAACCTCCTCACTGTCCAACTCTGAATAAAACAAGATTGGGTTTTGATTCACAGACAAGAAGGAGCAGAGATATTACAAACATGTTCTAGGATCCGAAAAAATCTCCTACCACGTGAAACGGAACCCTGATCAAGTGGAGAGCGTTTTCTATGTCGAAGGGCTGAAATTCCCAGACGCTGACTTCTCAGGGCTTGTCACTTTCCACGCTTCACTCCTGGAGCCCGCCAAGAAGGTACGGAGAACATCAAAGAGAACATGGGGAAGAGGGGGAAAGAAGCACCTTTGACAGGGAAACGGAGAAAGCATCTGGAATGCTTTTCCAATCTTCATCATAGGACGTCTCTCTAGGACCTTCTTCACTTCTTCATTTGTCAGCTATCCAAGGGAAGGCAGATCAGGAAATAGAACAGGGATGAAATCCAACAGGTACTGACAGGTTCTGGAGAACCAGTAGCGGAAATTTTGAGTAGTTTGGAGAACCGTCAAATGCCACCTCTGGCTGGCTCCAGAGTGGGATGGGAATGGAGATTTTGCAATATCCTTCCCCCAGGAGTGGGGAGGGAACGGGGATTTTGCAGTATCCTTCCCCTGCCATGCCCACCAAGCCACGCCGACAGACCAGTAGTAAAAAAAAATTGGATTTCACCACTGAAATAGACCAAAAAGAACTACAGGAATTCTATTTTATTACTGTAGAAAGTACGATGAACAGAATCTTGAAATCTTAAATTTATATTTCCTTTAGTAAAGGGAATCAACACGGTATTACCTTGAGTTTCTTTCGTACCCTCTTCCTTTCCTGAACTAAAGAGAATGTCTCTGTTTTTTTACTTCAAGCTTAGCTCTGTACTCCTAAATCTTGTAACTTTTAAATGTGTACATGCATCTTTCTGGAATTCAGCGTATTTCTTGGTCTTCATCTCCTGTATTTTCCTGCTTCAGGGGGTCCCAGAAACTTCCATTTTCACGGATACTTTGGTCTTCAGGGTTGCTCCATGGATTATGACCCCAAACACCTTGCAGCCAGTTTCTGTTTATGTCTGCAGGTAAGGAGTCATGGACCAACTTACATGGGTGAAGTTTCCCGTACAACCACCATCAACACCCTTCTCTCTCCTCTATTTCTGTCTTCTAACACCTCCATCTATTCTTCTGAATGTACAGTGTTGGTGACAATAAGGATTTTGTGGAACATATAAGGAAGCTTGCCATAAAAGCTGGATGCAAATGTATTATCTGCCCGGGAGAGAAATATGGCAGCGACAAATGGATCCAGGTAGGTCACAGATGAGAAACCGTTTGGGACAGGTGCTCTGTCAAATGAGATCCTGATGCTACTGGAGAAGAAACTGGGGTATATTATCCTGTACATCTCCAGAAATAATTGGAGATGTTTTTAATCAATGCTATGTGGCATCTCTTCCTTGTAGTGCATCCATTGGTGGGGTAACCTCAAAGGTTCAATTGAAATTCTTATCCATATTCACGGTTCCCAATTATTTTCACTCTGTGCCAATATAATTTATGCCTATAAAGAATATTTGTAGCTCAGGGTTGACATGAGGGGTCCTTCGTGCTATCTGAGCTGCCTTGTTTTCTTGCAGATGTTTTCATGACCCTAACTAGGCAAAATAATCAGTGCTAGGAGGTTTGGGATGTGCAGAGAGGAAGAGGAGGAAAACTATAGGGGCCTTGGTGCTCTCTGATCTTGGTTATTTTTCTTGCAGGTGTTTCATTATGCAACTAGTTAGGGTTAGGGTTAGGGTTAGGGTTAGGATAGATGCTACTTAGATAGGATGTATGCCAGTGAGACGCGCACGCAGCCCTGTTGCGAACTGGTAGTAAAGGAAAGTAGAACCCACCCCTAGCTGGTATATTTTCAAGTTTCCAACATTGGGCATAAACAATTCGTGCTGCTGTTACTATATGTAAAATGATATGTTGGAGTTGCTTCTTTGTCTTTTGATTAATTATTCCTAATAAAAATAATTCAGGTTTAGATTCAATTTGTTCTCCTGTTATCTCCTGCAACCATCTCCTTATCTGTTCCCAATATTTCTTTGCTTTGGGGCATTGCCACATGTGATAGAATATTCCGTCCTTATATTTACAATTCCAGCAGTCCGGTTTCATATTTGCATACATTTTGGCCAATCTCACCGGTGTTAAATGCCACCTATAAAACATTGAGTAGTGATTTTCTTTATACTGTATGTAACCAATACCCAATCAAGAAACCAAAGAGCCACGAGTAAACAGCCCAACCAAAGAATTTAAGACTGACCCCACCCATACAGATAGGCAGGTCAACAGAATATAAACTGACAGCAAACAGCACTCCCTACTAGCACTGATGATGTTACCTAGTTTGGTTAATGAAACATCTGCAGGAAAACAAGCAAGCTCAGAGAGCACCCTGGACCTCTCAAAACTATTCCTGAAACATTTTTTTTAAAGTAACTTTAATAGACAAATCTGGATTACTTTGCCTTGAGTTTCAACAGATTGAAATCCAAACATCAGTTTCTATAATCCATTGCGCACCATAAAGAGGCGAAATCTTTTTAATTTTATTTCAACTCTTCTGTCAATTTAGGATGAGATGGAGTTTGGCTACATCCAGGCTCCCCACAAATCATTTCCGGTTGTCTTTGACTCCCCAAGGGACAGAGGACTCAAAGATTTCCCCTTTAAGGAGGTTTTGGTAAGTGGTTCCCCCCACCCCCGCCTTTGATCTTGGCTGTTGAAAAATCACCGTTCTGCATTTTATACTCAACACTTATTCATAAAAACATCAACTTTCATGATTGCCTTACTGATGTTCCCTTCTTCAAAGATGAGCTTGATAGCTCAGAACGACTGGGGCAAGTTTTATATGCATTTATCTAACTCAATCCCCCAAATACAGCATGGATAAAAAGAGGATTGAGTAAGGTGTGTTTAACGCAACTGTTCGTTTTCCCCCCAAGGGTCCAGATTTTGGGTATGTAAAACGGGAACTATCCTCCAAGGAGTTTCGTTCTAGCCTGAACTCATTTGGGAATCTTGAAGTCAGCCCTCCGGTGAACGTCAAACGCAAGGAATATCCCCTTGGGCGTATCCTAATAGGGGCGTCTTTTCCTAGGTAAGTGATGATAGGAAACCATAAGAACATTCTAGTGGTGAAATCTGAATCAGCTTGCTGGCTGCGCATTTACGCTGTGCGCCAAAATGCATGCTGTGTGCATGCATGCACTGTGTGCACCAAAGATGCGCTGTGTGAGCGCATGTGCAGTATGCGCCAAAAGGAGGCTTGGGAAGGTAAGTAGAACAGCAAGGTGGGGAATCAGCTGTGGTGCGCCAGCTTGGGAACTTTTTAAAAAACTTTTTAAAATCATTTTTTACTACCGGTTCTCCGGTAGCAAAACATTTATCACTGTGGCTTATCTTATAATGCATACTGTTATGACTTAGGGTGGTGTGAATCGATCAATTTTGGTGCATTAACAAATCATGGTTTAGCACACCATGAGAATTCAGATTCCACCTTTTTTGGGTTTTTTTAAGGAACAATAGCCCAATGTCCAAACTGGTCAAGGACTTCCTCTACCGCCAAGTTGTACAATCTCCCATTGAACTCTACACAGATTGGCTCCTTGTGGGACACGTAGATGAATTCCTTAGCTTCGTACCTGCCCCAGACCAGAAGGTATGGATCCCAACCCTTCTTTCAAACTTGAAAGAGCTTTAAGTGATGTTAAGGCAGCTTTGGAGGCTGGGCAACAGCTGCAAATTGTTTGACATTCTGCATTTCCACCCAGTGGTGCAGCTTCTACGTCTTCTATGAAGTGTCCCACCAGGCCCTTTGATGAAATACGGTGGTATTTACAGTATTTACCACCAGGAGATGTTTTGTTTCTGGGAAACCCTACTCCAGGGATCCCCAACCACTGGTCCTTGAACTGGCACCAGGTTGCAGCATGCCAGAAACCGGCCCGCGTAAACAAACAAAGCCTCATCTGTGGGATCAGGCAGCACATGAAACCATGCCCCCCCCCGGTGCCAAAAGCTTGGGGGCCACTGCCCCCAGTCCCTCTTAACCAGTGGTGAAATGCAATTTTTTTTACTACTTGTTCTCTGGGTGCGGCTTGGTGGGCGTGGTGTGGCATGGCTTGGTGTGCATGGCAGGGGAAGGACACTGCAAAATCTCCATTCCCTCCCCACTCCTGGGGGAAGGATATTGCAAAATCTCCATTCCCACCCCACTCTGGGGCCAGCCAGAGGTGGCATTTGCCAATTCTCCGAACTACTCATAATTTGCACTACTGGTTCTCCGAATTACTCAAACTTTCCACTACTGGTTCTCCAGAACCTGTCAGAACCTGCTGGATTTCACCCTTGCTCTTATCCCCTGAAAGAAATTGGCCTAAGAAAATATTTCAACTTGCCATTCTTAAGAGCCTGGAGGCCTATTAGGTCTATAAATCAACTCACACTGGTATATGGAGGTTCTCAGTCATCCAGGTCATGGTTGTCCCAAAGGAGCTTTTTCAAAAGGCAGCTGGATTTTGTTTTTCCTTGAAAAGCTCCTTTGGGATGACTCTTTGGTGTATTGCAATTCTGAGTTCTGTTAGGCAGCTTCACTGAAGTTGTAACTCAACGGAGAGCCTGCTTTGCTACCAAAGGAATAACAGAGTCAGAAGGGACCTTGGAGGTCTTCTAGTCCAACCCAGAGGAGGGATATTCAGAAAGAGCAGTCCTAAGGTTTGAACAGCTGACTGTTTTCAAGGTGGATCTTTGATCCAGCTGTTAATCTTTATGTTCTACCCCAGCTACGGATCCCAAAGAACTCAGCACACACAAAATCTGTTCATACCTTAGTTTAGTTAGTGCTTTGCAGCCCTCTCTAAGCGGTTTACGGAGTCAGCCTCTTGCCTCACAACAATCTGGGTCCTCATTTTACCCACCTCGGAAGGATGGAAGGCTGAGTCCACCTTGAGCCTGGTGAGAATCTAATTGCTGGCAGTCGGCAGAATTAACCTGCAGTACTGCATTCTAACCACTGCGCCACCACGGTTCTTAGAACTGAAGATAGAACTGAGAACGGAAGCAAGCTTCTTGGATGAGATGCAAAACATCTTAAAGGAAAGACAGAGCCAAGCTGCCTTTTGTAAAAAGTCCTTTGGGATGACCGACTGTTTTCAAGGTGGATCTTTGATCCAGCTGTTAATCTCTATGTTTTGCCCCAGCTATGGACCCCAAAGAATGCAGCACACACAAAATCCGTACAAACCTTAGTTTGCTAATTAAGGACTACTAATGAGCTTTCATAGTAGGTGTTCGAACACAACTACCATTTAAATCAGTCTTTTCTGAACAAGGGCTGTTAATTTAACTTCATTAACAGCCGACAAGAATCCAAAGAATAATAACTCAATTCTGAGGCACAGTATTTCAGATAACCATAATCTTACTGTGGTTGGCAGAATGCCCAGAAGCAATTTGCAGGAAAACTGACAAGAGAGAAACAAGAGCCGAATCAAACATTTCTGGAATCAAGACGCAAAGGAATATGAACGAAGTTGTTTCCTGCAAATTGCCTCAGTCCTCGTCCTTCCTTAAATAGCCTTAAATAGGCTAGGGGAGTGGCCAGTTAGCCCCAAGCCTTACTCTCGAGTAAGCACAGGCTGCTGACGGGCGACAACACTCTAGGGCTTGCAGAGACCAAGAACTGGAACTGATTAAACAGCAGAGTTCCATCACAGATTACCTCCTCCCTAAAATCCTTGACATGAGAAAGGGCTGTAATAACTTACCACTCTTCTCTTCACATGTGCAATGGACGAAAACCTGATATAGCAGGTCAGTGTCTGTTCAGCAGCTTCTGGCTGGCTGCCCTGCATGAAGCTTCTCCTAAGCTGCTAAATTCTAATTTTTAGGTTGCTAGACTTCTGTCCTACCTGCCTTACTCCCTTTCTTACTCCCTCATTCCAGGGTTTCCGCCTGCTGCTGACCAGCCCGAGAGCCTGCTTCAAGCTGCTGGAAGAGAAGGAAAAAGAAGGCCACGGGAAAGCCAAAATGCTTGAAGGTCGGGTGATTCATCGTCTCCTTTGCAGGAGATCAGATCAGAACTGAAATGAAAGATAACTGGGGAAAAAAGATTGCAAACAGGCCCCTTGTTGTGAAAAGGATGAAATCAATCCTTGGGCTGGGTTGCATTAAAAAGGGATTGTGTGTTTTCTCCCTTCCCATATGGTCTTTCTCCCCAATGGGTGTTGTGACCCAGGCCCAAGTAGTTAGTATTAAATGCAAACAGCTCAAAAACAAACAGACTTTATTAGAACAGCTGAGAATTAAATCATTCTCAGCGTAGTCCAAACTAAATTTAAGCAAATTCTTCAAAACACCATTACTCAGTTTATCACTGACCTTGATATAATTAGGCAAACTGCCAAAGGCTTTTCTTGGCAAAAGTTCAGAAGCAGAAGACGCCGACAAGAAATGAATACAATGAAACAAGAAGCAATTCTATCAAGTTTTTTATTATAGAATACTTACAATAGTCTCTTTCATCAGATCACAGCTACTGCGGCCTAGAGGTGGAGCTCTTGCCTCACAATCAGGAGGTTGTGAGTTCGATCCTAGGTAGAGGCAGATGTAGAGTCTCTCCTGCTTGGGCAGGGGGTTGGACTAGATCAGCTTGGCTGTCTTAGGAATTCTGGGAGTTGAATTCCACAGGGTGTGAAAGAACCAAGTTTGCCTACCACTGGACTAGATGACCTGCAAGGTCCCTTCCAATTCTGTAAATCTGTTAAACCAAGCACTGGACTTCTAACTGGAGATTAAAAGACACGCGCACACCAAAAAAACCAAATCATTTTCTTTTTTTTCTGAACAGGACTTGAATTCCAGGGTTGGCAGCATCTTAAACCCCGTTCCATATCAGAAATTACTGCTGACAGATTGTTACGGCAGTATAATGATAAGTGCCAGGTAAGATCCCATCTATTCTGCTATTAAATCTGAAGACCGAGTGATCCAACGAAGAGGACTAGGGGATTATTCATTGTTTTGTTTAGATGCTAGTATGAGACAAAGGTGCTTTTTCAAGAGGCAATGGGGCTTTCTGGTTTTTCTTTTGAAGATGTTTTGCTTCTCATCCAAGAAGCTTCTTCAGCTCAGAGATAAAGAACCTTCTTGGATGAAAAGCGAAATGTCTTCCAAAAAAACCCAGAAAGTCCAGTTGCCCCTTGAAAAAGCATCTTTGGGAGTCTCAAGAGTCTTCTTTAGCACCACAATTCGAAAGCATCAGTTCTTCAACACTCAGCCTTCCTCATGGTACAAGTCTCACAGCCATACACGACTGCAGGGAAAACTACAGCTTTCACTAGATGGACCCTTGTCGGTAAGATGATGTCTCTGCTTTTTAATATGGCTGTTTAGGTTTGCCATAGCTTTCCTCCCAAGGAAACCATAATGCTGTCTTGTGGTTTATTTGTTTGCTTTTTTGTTGGAAAACAGCACTGGAGCTTCAAGCTACTTCAACCACTTCAAGGAATAAAAGCATTTTTCATAACTGCATAACTGCATTCCATAATAGCTATGGCATGGTTTAGGTCATACATACATACATACATACATACATTCATACATACATTTCATGGCAGTGCTTTAAGACCAATCGTTTGAAGCTTTTGTAGTGCGTCCTACACCATACACACACACACACACAGCATTGGGATTCAGCCAGTTCGCACCTATTTGAGAGAACCGATTGTTGGAAGACATCTTATTTTGTTTTTTTCCCACTTTACAGGGCTAATCCTGTAAGGAAGGCAGGAAGGGAACATTCTGGTGCTGTTTCTAGCCTAATCTTTATTGCCCTGCTTACAGAAACTGCCTCTCTGGTTAACCCTTATTAC
>JANHZT010004896.1:82475-87475 GCA_032468215.1 Stegonotus admiraltiensis
TAAAGTGGTATCAACACTTCACGTGATCTTGATTCTATCCCTCTGTTTATGCAGCCTAGAACTGTGTTGGCTTTTTTGTAACTTATTATGTTCCTTCCTCTTGTATCCAAGAGGTGGAGAATCCCTCACATGGGAGCATTCCACTTGGTTAAAATAAGTATCTTGATGGGGATTAGCGTCGCAGTGGCACTCTCAGACGAGATGTCAACCCTGAACGTAAGCACTCGCTTTGAAGTCATGACGTTGGATCATCAAGTTGATTCTGAGCGGCTCTTCAGAGCTTCAGGTGGCTCTTCTGGACTTCTCTGAGAAAAAGCCCAGCTCTTCTCAATCTTCTGAATGTACCACATGTACACAGTGGTGGGAGTCAAATCATTTAACAACCGGTTCCCTGCCCTAATGACCGGCTGGGTGGGTGTGGCCATGGTGGGCGTGGCCAGTGGGTGTGACAGGTAGCACTCAGCCTCCTGCACACCCCTGGGAGCAAAAACGGGCTGCTGGGGTGGATGTGCCACACACACACACACACACCCGTGCAGTCTAGGGCCTAGGAGGCCTCCCTGAAGCCTCCTGGGAGCGAAAATGGGCCACTGGGGGACGCCGCACCCACTGCGCCCCATTTTGGGCCTAAGAGGTTTCCTTGCATTTACCTGGGAGCCAAAATGGGGCACATGGGGACACCTGAAAGGGGCAGGGAGGGGAGGGGAGGGGTCAGCGAGCAATTTCACTAGCGGTTTGCCCGAACCGGCTGAATCCCACCACTGCGTGTACATATTCTCTTTAGGAGCTGTGGGTTTTCCTTCAAAAGAAAACAACCAGTCCTGAAAGAGTTTCATTTCAATACAAAGATTTGTCATTGGCATACCCTATATCAGTCCTTGGATTGATCTGGAGATCAGCAAGGAGCTGAAATCATGAGGAATGGTGAGGGGACTATCGGTCGTCCTTGACTTAAAACCGTTTGCTTATACTGACCGTTTCAAGTGACAACGGACCATAAAAAAACGGAGTAACAATGGGTTCATTTAATGACTGTGGTGTTTGGTTTACAACCGCTGCAAAAAAAATGGATAAAATCAGGCCCGGTTACATGGTGACACACTTTACGGTTGATCAAGGCTTACAACTCAAATTGTGGGCTCAATTAGACTCGCAAGTCAAGGGCTTCCTGTTTCCTTAAAAATGGCCCTTCCCCAGTAAGGGCTCTGTTTGTTGTCAAATATTTATTGTATTTTTATTTACGGTGGCCTGCATTCCAATCTCTTTGGAGAGGATCTTTTATCCTGAAGGCCAAGATGGAAATACTTGTAATAAATCATGATTAAAGGAGAGGCTAGGAGAGACAGAAGGACGGTAAACGTAAAGACTTCTTCGAGGTTACCTCATGCTCCTAATCCGTTCACGGTCAGGCCAAACAGCTTGTTCTGGCCAACGTTGCCATATTTCATTTTATTTTTCTACAATATATAAATATTCATAATAAGGGTACGTATTTAAACGTGGCTTAGATCAAGAGCTCCGTTGTGTCAAGGCCTTGTATGTGCTGAAGTTACAAATCAGGTTCTTCTCATTCTTAAGAGTCCAGCTTTGTGGAACAAGGAGAAAGTTGGCAGCCATCTGCTCCGGAAGTCTCTAGAATATTCCTCCTCCAGCGACGAAATCTGCAGCAGCGATGAAGATGATGCGGGTGATGGACAAATAAGGTTGGCTCTCTCAATCTTCAGCCTCCAACCACGGATGGCTAACTTCAAAGTTAATAGGATACGAATACCTTACGATATACGTATATACGAGGGTATATCTTAGTTGTTCTGCCTCAGCTATTAAGAAACTTCTGAAGGGCACGTAGGTTTGACTTTCCACCAGGGGTGAAATCCAGCAGGTTCTGACAGGTTCTGGCGAACCGGTAGCGGAAATTTTGAGCAGTTGGGAGAACCGGTAAATAGCACCTCTGGCTGGCCCCAAAGTGAGATGGAAATGGAGATTTTGCAATATCCTTCCCCCAGAGTGAGGAGGGGGGATTTTGCAATATCCTTCCCCTGCCACGCCCACCAAGCCACCCCATGCCCATCAAGCCATGCCCACAGAACCGATAGTAAAAAACAATTGGATTTCACCACTGCTTTCCACAATGATTTTACTGGGATGTTAATGGAGCTTGGCAGGGGTGGGCTCCAAAAATTTTAGCAAGGGGTTCTCTGCCTGGTTGCTGGGTGGGCGTGGCCATGGTGGATGTGGCCTAGTCGGCCTCCTGCACCACGATGGGGTGGGGGGTATTTTTGCCCTCCCTGGGCTCCGGAGGATTTTTTTGAGCCTCCGGGAGGGTGAAAACGGCCTCCCCAGGTTCTGGAGGCCCTTTGGAGGCCGGAAATGGGCTCTAACTTCGGGTAGGCCTGTTTTTCACCCACCCCAAGCCTCCATGTGCGCCTGCATCCAAAACAGGCCACGTGGGGACTCCTGGGGGTGGCAGGATGGGGTGGGCGGCACCAGCCAAGAGTGGGATTTGGGGGCTCTCCGAACTGCACAGAATCTTAGCTAGAGGTTCTCCCGAACCCCTAGCATCCCACCCCTGGAGCTTGGTATATTTTGGGAAGACAGACTAGCAAATTGGTGCTTACGGTGACTTTGACTCAGTTCTTTTCATTGATTGATAGTCTGTTATGCTTAATCGTTTGTTCACCCTCCAGAGCTCCACTGGTAGATGGGTGGCTTCACCATTTGATTAATAAATAAATGAAAATAGAATGGCATGACAGGAGTTTTCAACTTACAGACAACAATGGCACTAAAGAAAAAGTGACATTTCACACTTTTTCACACGCCTGTTTCCACACTTACGATTCTTGCATCATCCCCGGGGTCAGGTGATCAAAATTCGGCCACTTGGCAACTGGCATGTACTTACGACAGTTGCAGTGTTCCGGGGTCATGTGATCCCAATTTGCGACCTTCTAACAAGGCGAGTCAATGGGGAAGTCAGATTCCCTTAACAACGAGGCTACTAACTTACTAAGTGCATTGATTCACTTAACCGCTGAGGTAAGAAAGGTCATAAAATGGGGCAAAACTCACTTAACAAATGTCTCACTTAACAACATAAATTTGGGGCTCAATAGTGGTCATAAGTTGAGGACTACCAGCGTTTCATTACTAAAACAATATGAAGAACGGTTACAGGAACTGGGTGTGTCTAGTTTAATGAAAAGAAGGACAAGGGGAGACGTGATAGCAGTGTTCCAGTATCTCAGGGGCTGCCCCAAAGAAGAGGGAGCCAAGCTATTCTCCAAAGCACCTGAGGGCAGGAGAAGAAGCAACAGGTGGAAACTAATCAAGGAGAGAAGCAACTTAGAACTAAGAAGAAATTTCCTGACAGTGAGAACAATTAATCAGCAGAACAACTTACCACCAGAAGTTGTGAATGCTCCAACAGTGGAAATTTTTAAGAAGATGTTGGATAACCCTTTGTCTGAAGTGGTGTAGGGTTTCCTGCCCAAGCAGGAGGTTGGACTAGAAGACCTCCAAGGTCCCTTCCAACTCTGTTACTCTACCTTTGCTGAGACAACTCCTTTCCCTGAGCTAGTTGTTGCTCTTTGCTGCAAAACTCCACTTTGCTACTAGCCGTGAACTGGGCACTGGGTAGCTGTCCACATTTTTTCCTGCTATGGGTGCCACCCAGATACAGGAGATGAGGTAGAAGAATGGAGGATGGCTTTGCAAAAAATCAAGAAAAGACCTCTCTGTGGCATTCACACAACATGGTCAGTTTTAACTCGTTTTGAAGGAGATGGCTTTGTGCCAACTGCCCTCTGGGACAGATTCTTGAGAAGCAGAAAATGGGTTGATTCAATTACCGGAAGAACCCAGAGAAAATTCATTCTGCTGCTTTGGAGAACGTTTGAGATCTTGTGATCCATGTCAGCTTTCAATTTCTCCAAACCCTTGTGGCAGTGAGTTCCGCAGTTTAAACTCTGGGCTACGTGATGGGCCCCTCGTGGTCTGTTTTGAAGCCAAATTATGAAGGGACGGGGTGGCTCAGTGGCTAAGATGCTGAGCTTGTCGATCGAAAGGTCGGCAGTTCAGCGGTTCGAATTCCTAGTGCTGCATAACGGGGTGAGTGACTTGTCCCAGCTTCTGCCAACCTAGCAGTTAGAAAGCACGTAAAAAATGCAAGTAGAAAAATAGGGACCACCTTTGGTGGGAAGGTAACAGTGTTCCGTGCATTGGCGCTGGCGTTGGCTCACGCTGGCCACATGACCACGGAGATGTGTTTGGACAGCGCTGGCTCTTCAGCTTTCAAATGGAGATGAGCACTGCCCCCTAGAGTCGGGAACGACTAGCACATATGTGCGAGGGGAACCTTTTTACCTTTACCTTGGTTTCTATCAAGCTGTCGTGAACTGGTTTCATCCAGAAATGGGATTCTGCCAGAATTTTCTTTAACGAGATTTGTTGAAGGGGAATGAAATAAGGCTTCAGAAGTCTCAACAACTGGATTTCTTTCACTTTGGAGTCCGATTTATCTTCCAACTTATGGCAGAGGGTTTTCCCCTCCACCCTATACTGGGTGCTTCACCCAAGGCTGAGGAACGGGACAAACTTTTCCCTACTGGTCTCTGAATCTCTCAAGCTTTGAGAAAACACCAACATGGCGCAACCTTTATGAAAGAGGGAAGGAAAGCAAATGCCTTTTCATTTCCATGTTTCTTCAGGTGGCCACCGTGCGAAGATGAGCCCGCACAACGTCCCACAAGATCTGCTGACTAATGCAGAGGGGCCTCCTTGTCACACACAGCATTCTGCCTCACACGGAAGCTTGCCTATTCGCCAGGCAGCATGTTTAAAAAAAACAAAACCCAAAAACCTCTCCCTCCAGTCTGCCGTCTGATCCCTCTCGAAGCAGGGCTGTTTTTTTGCAGCTCTTCCAGGGCGCGAATATCTTGCATGCCGGAGTATTAAATAATGGTCTAAAATAAAGACTTGTTTATCAGGCAGATTCCCGC
>JANHZT010004896.1:92475-95824 GCA_032468215.1 Stegonotus admiraltiensis
TCTGCTTCTCCTCCTCCTCCACTTCTTCACCTCCTCCTCCTCCTTCTCTTCTTCATCTCCTCCTCCTCCTCCTCCTTCTTCTCCTCTTCTTCTCCTCCCCCTCCCCCCCTCCGCATTATTCTTGTTGTTGCTGTTAATTATTACGCCTCTTTTCAATATTGTACAATTTGGCGGATAAAGGAGCTGTCCAAATCTTTCTTGGCACATTTGAATATATTTTTAAGGGTTTTTTTTAATTTATATGGCACTTTCCAGAGAGGTTAATCAAAGCCAGACCAGTCAAGCTCAGTCAACAATAAAAGGAACACAAAACCTCCTTTCCAGTTGTTTATTAATGACTCGGATGAGGGTTTAGAAAACATTCCAAAAAATTGGATATGCAAATTTCACAATTGCCGGGGAGATAGCCAACACTTCAGAGGATAGCACCAGGAGGATTTGGGCAAGCTGGAAAAAAAATGTGCAGCGATCATTAAAATCAATTTCAAATTGAGACAGATGCCAAGTTTATATGAATATAGGATGAAGCGGAGCAGGTTGGGCAGGGCGTCACATGAAAAGAGATTGGGGTGTCTTGGTAGATCAAAGGCTGATGGGACACCAACAGTGTGATGCAGCAGCAAACACAGCAAATCCAATCTTTGGCTTCCCTCAACAGAATATCAGGTTCAAGAGACAAATTCAAGAGATTTGTCGATCCGATTGCATCTAGAATATGAATCCTGTTCTGGGCACTGCATGATTGTTGTTGTTAGTTTTTAAGAAGAGGTTGTTGTTGTTAGTTGCGAAGTCGTGTCCGACCCATCACAACCCCATGGACAACGTTCCTCCAGGCCTTCCTGTCCTCTACCATCCTCCGGAGTCCATTGAAGCTCCCGCCGACTGCTTCAGAGACTCCATCCAGCCACCTCCTTCTCTGTCGTCCCCTCCTTCTTTTGCCCGCCATCATTCCCAGCATTAGGCTCTTCTCCAGGGAGTCCTTCCTTCTCATTTGGTGGCCAAAGTCTTTGAGTTTCATCCTCAGGATCCGGCCTTCTAAAGAGCAGTCAGGGTTGATCTCCCCTAGGATTGACTGGTTGGATGGCCTTGCAGTCCAAGGGGCTCGCAGGAATCTTCTCCAGCACTACGTGATAGGAAGGACATTGACAGACATGGAGAATGTTCCTAGGAGAACAACTAATAATAAGGTTATTCCTGCAAGCAAGAAAAATCAAGGACCAGTTGGAGTTGTGGGGTAAGGTCAGCCTGGAGATGGGAATTATGTCCAGTTCTGGGCATCACAGTTCAAAAAAAGATGCAGTTTCAGAGACAGGTTACCTAGATGGTGAGGATCTCTAGAATAGAGTAGAGTAGAGTAGAGTAGAGTAGAGTAGAGTAGAGTAGAGTAGAGTAGAGAACAGGGAAGGGAAGGGAAGGGAAGGGAAGGGAAGAGAAGAAGAGAAGAGAAGAGAAGAGAAGAGAAGAGAAGAGAAGAGAAGAGAAGAGAAGAGAAGAGAAGAGAAGAGAAGAGGAGAAGAGAAGAGAAGAGAAGAGAAGAGAAGAGAAGAGAAGAGAAGAGAAGAGAAGAGGGAACGGAATAGGGAATAGGGAATAGGGTAGAGTAGAGTAGGATAGGATAGGATAGGCCAAGTGTGATCGGACACACAAGGAATTTGTCGGTGCATATGCTCTCAGTGTACATAAAATAAACCTCATCAACTACCAAGAACGCACCTGCCTTCATTAACAGGGCAACCCACTTGTATATAAACAGATAGGGAAATCCCTTCTAGCACTGTTGATGTTACCTACTTGGGTCATGAAACATCTGCAAGAAAGCAACCAAGTTCAGAGAGCGACAAGGTCTCCACAGCTCAACTCTGAGCTACAGATATGGTCTTTTGTTGCCAGGAGGAACAGTTTAAGGTCTTGGGCATATTTAGCCTTTAGAAGAGATGGCCTAAAAGTAGGTAGAACAGCTCTCCTTCACATACCTGAAGAAAAAAAGATCCTTGGTTGTATAAACAGAGGCATAGAATCAAAATCACGTGAAGTATTAGACTGCAAGGCGATCCAACCAGTCAGTCCTAGAGGAGATCAACCCTGACTGCTCTTTAGAAGGCCGGATCCTGAGGATGAAACTCAAAGACTTTGGCCACCTGATGAGAAGGAAGGACTCCCTGGAGAAGAGTCGAATGCTGGGAACGATGGAGGGGAAAAGAAGAAGGGGACGGCAGAGAAGGAGGTGGCTGGATGGAGTCCCTGAAGCAGTCGGCATGAGCTTCAATGGACTCCGGAGGATGGTGGAGGACAGGAAGGCCTGGAGGAACATTGTCCATGGGGTCGCAATGAGTTGGACACGACTTCGCAACTAACAACAACAAATCAGTACCTCTTTATAAATCCTTAGTAAGGCCACACCTGGAATACTGCATCTAGTTTCGGTCACCACATTACAAAAAAAGGACATCTGGAGACTCTGGAAAGAGTGCAGGGAACAGAAGAACTAAAATGATTAAGAAAGTCCAGTTGCCTCTTGAAAAAGCATATTTGGGACAGCCATGACCTGGATGACTGAGAATATCCATAGATACAATGATGAAGGGTCTGGAGGCTCAATCATACGATGAACGGTTGCAGGAACTGGGCCTGGCTAGTCTAGTGAAGAGAAGGACCAGGGGAGACAGGAGAGCATCTTCCAATACTTGAGGGGCTGCCCCAGAGAGGAGGGGGTCAAGCTGTTTTCCAAAGCACCCAAAGGCCGGACGAGGAATAATGGATGGAAACTGACTAAGGAGAGATTCAACCTGGAAATAAGGAGGAATTTTCTGACAATGAGAGCAATCAGCCAATGGAACAGAAGTTGCCTTCGGAAGTTGTGGGAGCTTCATCCCAGGAAGCTTTCAAGAAGAGGCTGGACTGCCATCTGCCAGAAATGGTGTAGGATCTCCTGCTTGGATGGAATCGGGGGTTGGACTAGATGACCTCCAAGCTCCCTTCCACCTCTGTTCATCTTTATCTGTATCTGCTTTCAAAGAAGAGCCAGAAAATTCAGTTGCCTCTTGCAAAAAGCACCGTTGGGACGTACTAAATTTGCTTACAAATAGAAACTGGGTTTGTTGACGTTTTGAGGGTCCACATTTGGGAAGATCCGAGGGAGGGTCTTTCACAGTCAAACCCCTCCTTTGTCATCCGAGCACAGATCAATCCCTGCCAGATTCAAGGCTGGTGTTTCCGTTTTATCTCCTGCGGGGGGGAGCATGGCCCAGGCAAAGGGTGATGGGACCTGTAGTCGAAGACCTCTGGCTGGTACACGAGGTTCCAACCTCGGCTACCTCTCTGTAATTTTTTTTTTACTATCCCCATTCTG
>JANHZT010004897.1:61273-71292 GCA_032468215.1 Stegonotus admiraltiensis
AGATTACAAGAGTGCTTCTTTCTCTGTATGTATACAAAACATCACATACCAGGAATAGCATATTAAGATGGACTTATCATCCATTGCATCTTGTCCTGCCTTCAGGTGCTTTGGATAGTAGATTGACCCTCTGTTCTTTGTGGCAGCCTGTTAGATATTGGAACGCTGCTATCATGTCACCCCAGTATAGGACCAAATCAGACAGAGGTTGGATGTTTGGCTCAAGGCTACAAATGTATCATGCTCCAACAACACAGAATAATATTGTTGAAATTATTGCTTATTTAAATCTGGTTTTCTTTCTAAAATTAATTTCACACAGGCAATACTGAAAAATGGTCTCCATAAGCAATATTTATAATAAAATCTCCATGTTTAGTTGACTAGTTCTGAAGGCAACAGCATATCCATCTTCTGTATTGTGTATGTAAAAAATGTTAGTTCTGTTCCATTTTGCTGTTTTCTACTAACTTCTATCCAAACAAGTATTAAAAGTTGCAACACACTGCTGGCCCAGTTACTGCTGACAGGAAACCAAGTACAAATATACTTCATTTCCATAATGATTGTTGGTTATTCATCCAATCACTGGGTGTTATGCTCTGACTGGGTCATATTGATTATTTCTCACATTCTTGAATAAGGGGCCAAGACATTCACCTGCAGGGTGCTACCCATCAACACTAGCGGCTCATATTATTTTTTGAGCAGCTTCATGAACAAAGTTTTTTCTGTCTCTCTTTCTCTCCAGTAAAACACAATGAATTAAAAATGATGATGAATTAAAAATGACAATTCAATAGATGGTGAAAACAAGAAAATAAAATATACAAAATATTCCTAATGAAGAGATCTTGAAAAATTTATAAGCTAGATAGCTATTTCTCAGGGAACTGAACTCATTAGTAGAAATGAGTGAAAGATGGGGCGTCTTCATGGCTTTTACAAAACAGATCCTAAACAAGTAGTGAGGGAAAAGTCTTGATGCCAGGGTACCTTGTAGTAGTTGCTAACAAGCTCTAAATCCAAAAAGATGTTAGTTTTGGATCACAGCATCTCATTAGTCAACCATCTTGACGTCAAGACGGGTGCCTAGCTAATGATAATCTCTTGGGGGTGCAGATAAAAGATAAAGAATTCCTAATGATGGGAATATAGCCCTCACCTCATTCTCCTTTGTAGGTCTGCCTTAAGTGCCCCTATCTGCTTTCTGCTGTGTGACTGTTCATGTCCTTTCCTTCCCAATGGAGTTGTTGAATTGTTATAAAACCAGGACTTGCTGTGAATTGATACAGGGGTATCATGGCAGTAGCAAGCACCCTGTCATCATTCAATAAATTGTAATAATTAATAGTGCCTGGATGACCTCACTGGCTGAATGAATGACACAGGTTATACTGGATGACAACATCTCTCCAATCCTCTAAATTAATCGAGCTGGGTATATACCAGGCATTGTGCATGAATTGTGACAACCTTGTAAAAATAAAGAATTGTTTCACACTTCATTTGCAAACTTGGAGATAGGAAATGAATTAAACTTCATACAAACACTCAGGAGGTTTAGAAAGAGTCCTATCTCTAAGTCGTCTGTATTATTCATCCAAAGGAATTTGGTATCAAAGTAATTATTAACGATAAGTCCAAAGTAGTTGTTTTGCTTCAGGATTTTTATGATTAAGAATGAAATGAATTAGTAATAAAAATCCTAATACATAGCCATCCTTAAATATAATTTCCTATCTAGTTTTGAATCTCCTTGTATTTTTGATTATGGCTGCTTTTCTTTTTCTTCCTGACATATTCACTTTTAAAGCAATATTATTTTATTAAAGGAATATCTACTGATTTTTCTGGACTCTAATGTGTCTTTTCATGCATAGATTAATATGTCATTCATGGTGCCACATTGGTATCTAGATTATTACACAAGGATTAACAATCACAATGAAGATGCGGAGCATAAGAACCTTTAAATTGGGTGCTTGGAGGGTGATACGGGAAACAAGGCAACAGCTTGGTTATAGCAGCCACTGGCAACTGCCATGAATGGGCTAAGTGCAGCATAGAAAAGGCTATTATGTCTCATCCCATTAGCCTGCAACCTCTTTGCTAAGAGTTACAGGGGAGAAGTTAAAAATCTGTGCTTTTCTTCTGGGAAAATAGGGTACTTGGTCTATTGCATCAGCAAATGTAGTGACCCGTTAACTCCAGCCAACCTGGAAAATGGTCAAAGATTATGACGGTTGCAATGTAAAACATCTGGAGGGTACCAAAATGCCTTCTCCAGCACAAAACTATACAGAGAGGACCTAACTAGTCTGGTAGCTCTTCTTAGGATTGCTTCTCAGATGACTGTAGAGCATGGGAACTTCTGTGAAGTAGTACATTCTCCGGTTTGAAATCTCACTTGCAAATAAAAGCCCTCCAACCACACGGAATAAGACCTCTGTTACAGGGGTGGGTTCTACTTACCTTTACTACCAGTTCACAATGGGGCCATATGCATGCGCACAAGCAAAGCGAGTGCGCACACACTCTCTTCTGCGCATGCGCAGAAGCGTTCTGATGATGTCGGGGTGGGCAGGTGGAGCCTCCCGCCTGTTTTACTACTGGTTCTATAGAACCGGTGCGAACCGGGGGCAACCCACCACTGCTCTGCTAATGTGAGAAAGTGCTTTCATATGCCAGGAAAGAAATGTTGCATTTAACATTGCTATGCAATAGAAGAGAAACATTTAACATAAATAAGTAAATGTGCTTCATTCGTTTTGCTGCTGCTGATGGCTTACTTTTTGCTAAAGGATCTAGACCTCAATTGTAGTCATAAACTGTAATATGTAAACTGCTATAAAAAGTGATGCATGTCTAAAGCCAATAATTGATTGCAGTCAGGGATGACACATGCAACATTTTCACCAATCTCATAGTATGTTATGGTCAGAAATAAAAGACAGATTTCTATGTGTTCTTCAGTCCTTGCTGCTCAGCAGGGCAAACCTGGGATGATTGGGATGAGGAACAAATCTGGCTTATTTCCAGATTAGTTGGTAACGTTAGTGAAAACTCCTATACTTTCTCAGACAATCATATTGCCAATCCCAATTAAAATATTCTATTTCAAATGATACAATTCTTGCTGCCTGCCTCACTTCTGAACTATATATACTAACTGTAAAAGCAGTTCACATCCATTGTGTTAGCAACAAAGGGACCACAGTTTGACATTACAGAAATGGTAGGTTATAAATTTTTTAAAATAAAACAGTTTATAATATGCAAACAGATCATTTCTTGGCTGTAGGATAATATTGTGGAATCAGTATTTCAAAATATCTTGATGAGCATGTCACAAGACCTCATAGAAATGGTGCTTGATGTGCTTGCTTACAGCAATGCATGGTTACAGTCACATTTCCTTCTGACAAGTGTCGTAGACATATAATATCTTTTTGATCTGATTTATTCTTTTTACTGGTTTTCTGTTCACTTCTTAAATGCTTTTCCATCTTTGGGATCAAACATCCCAACCTTCATCTCCGCAGTGCGCACCTTTTATTCTCTCCTTTGTATCCCATTAAGTCTGTGTGACACCACGCATCTGTGTCTCAGCAGGCATTTTCTGCAGCCCAGTGAGTCATTAGAAAAGATGTGATAAGTCCCAGATGTTAAAGAAACATGGTAGCACTCCATAGTTTACAACAGGGACAAATAAAAGCCAAAGGGTTTAAGTTTATTAGGCACCACAAAGTGAAATGAGTTCATTTTGCAATAAAGAAAAGGGTGACACTGACAACTTTAGATATACACACATATACAATTCTTGGCCATCAAAGAAACCTTTGCTAGTCAAACTTATTCCTTTACTTTCAGAGATGTAAATGACATTAAAAAAGTTTAAGACATCAACACATTTTATAAATCACTAGTAGTTTGAATAAGAATGTGTTAAAATTTATCTTTCTGGTCTGGAATTTTTTTTTTAAATGGATTTCAATTAATAATCCATATGAGAATAATCAGAATGAAATAGGTCAGACTTTCTTTGTTGACTGCACATAGTTCTGGAGACCTTTTGATTAATAAATAAGCTGTGCAATATTTTCAGATTTGAGTTTAAAGGGTTGGCGAGCAGAAAAACAATTTGCAAAGGCAGCTGTGCTTTCTTCCAGGATCATATGGCTGTTGTAAGGAGCAGTCTTATGGAAACAAACTTAGCTATTTTAATGAGCATAGCCGATACGTACTGCATTTATATTCTCAGAATTTTCAAAGCAACTTTTGGAACTGAATGCAAATCATTGCACAGCTTTACAATAACTCCTATAAGGGATCCATTCCAAGAACAACTTATTTAGTACATACAAATGTAGTAGCATGTGCCATATGTGCTTTTATTATATCAATATAATGTAATGTAATAGTAGTTTCAGTTATAAAAAAGTATGTTGCATGAAGGGACATGATACAGTTGGAAGGAAAGTGAACAAACAAGGAAAATAAGGAAAGAAAATAAGATGAATTATTTTACTTTATTTTCATGGAAGCAACTTTAAACCACCCCTGGGCAGCTTACATCTATACTATAGGATAAAAACTTTAAATATGAATCAAAATGGAAAATCCAGTGCACAAAAACCAACCTGCATCCCTCATCCAGCAAGAAACTTCAGCCATGCTAGCCTTGGAGAAAAGCCAGGCCTTTAAGCCAAATGCCTTCAGAGTGGGAACTACACATTTTCCACCCTTAAGACAGTTGCAGCATCCCAATGTTCATGTGATCAAAATTCATATGCTTGGCAACTAGCATGTATTTACGGCAGCTGCAGTGTCCCAGGGTCATGTGATGACTTTTTTATGTCTTTCTGACAAGCAAAGTCAATGGGGAAGCCAGATTCACTTAACAACCATCTTGCTTAGCTTGCTTAGAAATTTGGGCTCAATTGTGGTTATAAGTTGAGGACTACCAGCTAGTCCCAATACCTCTGCTGTGTTCTTCTTATATCTGTAGTCCTTCCAGCTGAGGAGAGCTTTCAAGGAATTTGGCTGCGTGCAGAAGTGAACCTCTTTCTTTGTTATAAAATTAGATTGAGGAAAACTGCCTAAGAAGGTATGTGGTGGGAAAGCCCATGGACTACTTCCAGATGTTGCACCATAGATATTTACTGTCAGCACTGCTAGTCCCTTGCAGTATTGGTCAAGAATGTATCTTATTTACTATTGCTCACACCTTCCAGCTTCGACCTCTCCTTCACCCTTGTGACCTTTCCCGCTATTTTTGGACAAGGGTTTGGGATTGTTTGAGAAAAGCAGTAGATACATGCTCATAAATAGTCAAACTGACATGGTATCAGGCATGAAGCATCTGCCTACCTGTGACTGTTAGGAAGTGTGATAAGTGGCTAAGCATCAACCTATACTTACCATCTTATTACAAAGTGTAATATGCAGTAGGAACCATCTTGACAAGGAGGAGGAAAATCTGCAAGCAGGATAAAGGTCAGATAAAAGAAATCTGAGTCCAGGGCAGAAATCTAATCCGAGAAAGAATCACAGCTCATGAAGATAAAGGGAGTGTGCCAGAGAGGAAGCACATTCAGACTTGCTAGATTCTGTTACTGTAACCTTATAATAACAGTGGTAGTAGCGGTCGTAACTATGACTTCCTAGTCTGGTCTAGCTTGAAGCATTGACCCATATGAAGAAGAGGGATTAGAGGTGTTTTTTTCCCACCAGCTGCTCACAGTTGATGGGAAAGCCAGAGGAATCACATTAAAATTGTAAGGATAGCAATTTTTGCCAGGGTCATTACTGAGGCAGAATAGAGACTGGCAATGAAGGTGGCATAACCAGCTTAGTTTTCTTCCTATTTGTGAACTGTGCAACAGCATTGCAACACTGCTTTCTTGTGTCCTTGGCAGCTTTAAAAGGGACTATGGAGGTTAAGGCTATTAGTAGCTACTTGATAGCTTTGTGGTGGAGACGAAGTAGCTCAGAGGTGATGGAAAACATAGATGGGCAGCATTCTTATCCCGCTTTCCATAAACACCTGTGGATTAATGTGGTAACAGAGTGCTAAGCTAAGTGTGTCTTTTTTTCTGGCCCCGAGATTGGGTCATCTTAAGTTCTTAGCATTGTTATCATCAGTTTCTGCAGTAATATTGTCACCTAATGGTGTTGGGTATTTTAGCACACATTTAAAAAGTTCTTTTAGCTGTAAAACAGATATACTGCTGGCAAAACTATCTATGTAATAATGGCCCCATAGTAACAGCATGAGAGAAAATTAAGCAAATAATTATGAGAATATTTTTCATGGAGCCCATTTGATGATTTACTATTGCAATTTAAACTACTGTCCTGCTAAGAGGTAGCATTTAGCGTTTACCCTTTAATACTCATTTTGTCCAAAAAGTCTGCTGTTTATTGAAGTTTTTTAATAAAGCCCCCACACTTTTGTAATATTTAAGATACCAGAGTGGCTAAAATCGGAAAATTAAATATTCTGTCTTCATAAATATACAGGTTCATGCAGAGCAAGATCTTTCCATGTTGGAGTGTCCCAGAATAGCTAGATTTGCTAACTGGAATAGTAGAAATCTTAATACACAATTCAGTAAAACACTATTGCTCTACTGAAAGAAGAATAATCACAAATATTTTTATTACTTACATTTAATATATCCCTTATGGACTGTTTTGAGTTTTAACATTTTATTTTAAGATTTATATTTGCATCTTCATTCCAGAAAGAATATCAAGGCAATATTCCCAGCAAATGCAATTTGAAAATGGGCTGAAGAAAACAAGCTAAACTTAAAACATAATTAGGAGATTTAAAACCAAATCACTGAACCTTTTCTTTAAAAAAGCCTTTGCAAATATTTGAGCCTGGCAAATGGAGGAATGCATTACTAGAGCTTGGCAGCCTTCAGACAAATGGACCATCATTTAACCGAAAAAGTATAGGGTTTCCTGCTTGAGCAGGGGGTTGGACTAGAAGACCTCCAAGGTCCCTTCCAACTCTGTTGCTCTACACTGTCCATTCTGTTGAAAGGCATACCAAAGTTGAGCCACCTATAGAAAAGACCCTACAAATCAAAATTCATTTGGAGATGGCAAATAGAAAATGCCTCCTTGTGTATCTTACTTAACTTGGTAAGAGAACTGCTGCTACACGAATAGCTTTAAAGCATTGTAGCATATAGTTTTTCATGGCTGTGCATGGTTGTTGTGCTAGTGCAGGGGTGTCAAACTCAATTTCATTGAGGGCCACATCAGGGTTGTGTTTGACCTCAGGGGTGGGGAAGGTGGTGGAGTAGGCATGGCTGGCTCGACGTCACTCCTGTCAAGGGCGTCTGTGGTGGCCGGAGCACTCTGCTAGTGAAAACAGGCTCCCTTTTCACTGGCAGAGGGTTGCAGGAGGCCGTAGCAGCTGAAAACGGAGCTTGGGAGCTTGTTTTCACTGGCAGAAGCACCGCAGGCTGGTCCTTTGCTATTTCCAGGGCAGTCCCACAGGCCAGATCTAAGTACCCCACGGGCCACATCCAGCCCCCAGACCTTGGGTTTTTTAAAATTTATTTTGATTTATATGCCGCCCTTCTCCAGAGACTCAGGGCGGCTTACAATGCGTTAAGCAATAGCCTTCAGACTTTTGTTATACAAAGTCAGCTTCTTGCCGCCACAACCGGGTCCTCATTTTACCTACCTTTGAAAGGATGGAAGGCTGAGTCAACCTTGAGCCTGGTGAGATTTAAACTTACAGTAATTTCAGGCAGCTGGTGTTAAATTATAGTGCATTAGTCTGCCACGCGACCAAGGCTCTGTATCTATTGTGTACTCGTGTATTATTGAGGTTGAAGCTGAAGTAGTCATTGACAGGAAGGACATTGTGGCAGATAATTTTATGTACTATGCTTAGGTCAGACTGAATTTGGTGTAGTTCTAATTTGTCTAAGCCGAAAATTTGGAGTCTGGTGGCATAAGGTATTTTATTGAGGTTAGAGCAGGGGTGATATGCTCCCAGTTCGGACCGGCTCGGGTGAGTAGGTAGTGATGTCGGCGGGCAGTTCGGAGAACCGGTAGCAAAAATCCCTGCCCCCGCCCCCCATGCCCAGCTGAGCCACTCGATCATCAGAGCCTTTTTTTCCCCTTTTAAATGGCTCTGAGGATCCAAGCTCTGGCGATCGGCAGGCAACTCAGCTGGGATCGTCAGAGCCTTTTGAAAGCATTTTTTAAACATGGTTTTACATGTAAAAAATGGTTTTAAAAGTAAAAAAAAATTGGCCACACCCACCCAGTCACATTAACGCCCCCACCACCACCAAGCCACGCCCACAGAACCGGTAGTAACAGATTTTAGATTTCACCACTGGGTTAGAGGAATGGAGGACTCTTCTCGTAAAATATCTCTGGACTCTCTCGATTGCATTTATGTCTGATATGCAGTGCTTTGCCAGGATTGTAACATGCACAATGATGGAGGGATAGTGAAACACCCACAATAGAGGAATGGAGTGTGAAAATGGCAAGTCTGGCAGAAATGGGAAAGCTCACCTGTCTGGATAAGGGCAAAAGAATAAGTAATTTGATAAAAGACTGGAAACCTTGTGGGCATTTTTGATGGAAATGGCAAAAAATGAAGTAATAATGAATTCTGGATTTGATGACTAAAAAAAGAATGGAATAAGGGATTTGGTAATATTGAAGAGGTAAGAGGGACAATGAGTTTTTTTATAATTGTTGAAAAGTTGCTTATTTTGTCTGATTCTTATTTCTTTAATTATCTTTTCTCTTATACTTGATTTTTTCTCTACCTTTGCAATATGTGTGTGTGTGTGTGTATTTGCATAGGGTATGTTTGCATAGGGTATGTTCTAAAAAAGTATTTGAAATTAGTAGATTATGTACAGGCCTGATTTAAGGTTCAATTCCTCATCCTCTCACATTACATATGAGACATTGAAGAATACTGGTTAATTTTTTAAAAAAATCCTTCTGAAAGAAAACAAAACCAAGATTTTCATGATATTCAGTTATTTATTTATTTGTTGCTTCTCACTTTATTATGAGACAATGACATTAAGGTGAGACGGATGGATCACCAGGGAAGTCGACGACCCAAATAATCCACATAGGTCCCGTTGTCCTCTTCACAAAGCTTGGGCAACACAGCCATGATGCCTTGGGTGCTCTCATCCACGCTGATTTCCGGCTGCCCACAAAAAAGGATCTCATGAAGTTTAGAGAATCGGTCCTCCCCAGCCCAGAACCTCCCATAAGCAGATCAGCAGAATGCAGTTCCTGTAAACCCTGAAGCTGGCCTGACTGAGGCCATTTTGAGACTTCAGTGCTGATACACTGGAGCCGAGGGATAGGGAAGGGGGAATAGAGATAGTTGGGGTATTATAGTCAAAACAAAATACTTTCTTTTGGGAACCAAGCAGTGATGGGTTGCTACTGGTTCGACCCGGTTCTGCTGAATAGGTAGTAACCTTAGGAACTAGTTCTCTGAACTGGTAGTAACGGCAGCCTGGCCACACCCCCAAACCAGTCACTTGGTCCCTGCTCCTCCCCTACCCAACACATAAGCTGACCAGAGCAAAGGAACTTTTCAGCCGCCTGGCCACAGGGCGCCAAAAAGTCTTTCAGTCAGTAAGAAGAAAGCTGCGCATGCGCAAAGATGACGGCAGCGACTGGAGGTCTTTCTGGTGCCGTGCGCCAGCGGCTGGGTGAAAAAGAAGCCTCTGCGCTCAAGAAAGTTCAAAAGGCACAGAGCAGCCTTTAATGACAAAGTCGGCGTAGCCACCTAGACGAGGTATAAGAAAACGAACCCCTGAGGGAAAGAGCCCTTCAAAGCTGCTGACATTGCAGCCACCTGCTCTCCCCGGAACTTGGAGCTCCAAGTAGAAGGGGTCCTTGGCTGTTGTGAAGAAGTGGCAGCTCTGGGGACTTCCGGTTGGCTCCGCGAACCTCGCAGACGCTCTTTTATGGGCGCCCGTTCCCCGGCACCGTAAAAG
>JANHZT010004899.1:77815-92653 GCA_032468215.1 Stegonotus admiraltiensis
CAGCCTTCCATCCTTCCAAGGTGGGTAAAATGAGGACCCAGATTGTTGGGGGCAATATGCTGACTCTGTAAACTGCTCTGAGACTGCTATAAATCACTATGAAGGGGGTCTGTAAATTTAAGTGCTATTGCTATTGTTGCTTATAAAAGAGGGACTAAGTGAACCTCCAATTAAACTCCCACCTAGTAAGATTGAAACCAAATAATCAAACTCAGCAATATACAATATGTGATCATATTTTACATGCATTACTTGACAAAGAGAAATTGCTGGATTGGGACCATGATATTTGAGAAGCTAGTGCTTCTTTCTTGAAGACACTTGAAGTCACTGGAACAGACACTGGAATCATTAAGATTCATTAAGACACATCTCAGTTATTAAGACATACGTCCCCATATCATTTTAGTATTGCCAAATCATTTCATGAAAATTTAGCAAGATTGGAATATTTTTGGGAAAGTTCTGCTAAGATTCTGAGAATCTCTTTGGGGATTTCATGAGATGTTGCCAGGGACTGTAAAATCTCGGAATATTTTTACAATCTCATGAGAATTCAAGCAACCCCACTGGGTGAAATGATGTATATTAAAATTAATTCATAAAAACAACCACATGTATTTTTAAAGACATTTCCCCCCCCCCCCCAAATGCATATTTTTCTTTAATGTGCACATTTCTCTTTTTTAGTATGCCTGTTTTTTAAGCAGTTTTTCAGCCAAGAACTGGTTCACAAAATTTGAAGAAGTACACAAAGGATAACTATGTTCTGGTCTTCATTTCAATTCAGGAAGTTAAAATTCACATCGCTATTTTAAAAAATATTTCCAGTCTTACAAAACGATTAAACTGCAGCTTATGTTATTGGCAATTATCACAACGTTTTCTAATATTGCAACAGGTTTCACACAAAAAACAATCAGATGTGACCAAATATAGTATTCAAACATTTTTGTTACCATTTTATTCAAAAATATTTATGTCCATCATGTATGGCAGCCATCCATATATTTAAAAAACATATATTCTATAGGGTACATTTCCAGTAGTTTTCAACAGTTCTTTTTAATACTATAGAGTGCCATGTCAGGTTTATATCTGAGCTATGCCAAAAATATCTCCCTTCTACATTTATGCAGCTTGGCCAGATTAAATCTGCTGCCACCCAAGTGGTACTTTTGCCTTAATATTAATTTTTATATGAAACCCTATAACCCTATATTGTTTGTTCCCCTTCCCACGAAAGAAAAAATAAATAAATGATAAAGTGCATTGTGGTTAGTCTTTCTTGTACAAACATGCCAGTCCTGAATTTATTGGATGACTTATTGAAAAATTAACAATTTAAAATAGCTGGCACACTTTCTTATATGAGAACCAATATTTTAAAATGGTAGTATTTGGATAAAAATTACTATCTTTATTGTTTTAAGTGATCTTTTATAGAATCTACTCTTCAAAATACGTGAATGTTTCATCAGTTGTTTTAAGTTGAGAAATAAAATACATTGGTTTTTTTGAATTTTTGCTGTTTACTTACTTACTTACTTACTTACTTACTTACTTACTTACTTACTCACTCTATCCAAATAACACCTGCTTGCAATAATCTTCAGTTGCTTCTATAGGAAAGCTGTGTCTGGTTGGGCCTATGTGAGAAATATCTTCAGTTTGCAGTCAAAAAAACTCCCAAATCCAACCCACGGATTTTCCATCCAAGCCATGGAAAATTCAGTAATCCAGCTGAATGTTGAATAGTTGTATGCATCCGTGTATTGGATTTCCTTCACAAGTGATTTAAATAAAAAGTTGATTTCATCCTTAGTTTAAGCTACTTAAACATCAAAAGCTTATTACAGAATAAGCTGTAATACGGAAGGATCTTAACAGACTTGAACATTGGGCGCTATCTAACACAATGAAATTCAATGGTAAAGAAAGTAAAGTTCTACATTTAGGCAAGAAAAATCAAATGCACATATATAGTATAGGTGGTACCTGGCTCAAGAGTAGTAACTGTGAGAGGGATTGTCCTAGTAGACAATCACTTAAATATGAGCCAACAGTGTGCTGTAGCTGCCAAAAAAGCCAACACAGTTCTAGGCTCCATAAATTGAGGAATAGAATCAAGATCACATGAAGTGGTAATGCCACTTTATAATGCCTTGGTAAGACCACACTTGGAATATTGCATCCAGTTTTGATTGCCACGATGCAAAAAAAAAAAGATGTGGAGAGTCGAGAATGCCGAGAAGAGCAACAAAAATAATCTCTAGGGGACTAGCGATTCAAACATATTGCTGGAATTGGGTATGTCTTATTTAATGAAAAGAAGGACTAAGGATGACATGATAGCAGTGTTCCAATATCTAAGGGGCTGTCACAAAGAAGAGATGGTCAACCTATTCTCCCAAACACCTGAAGGCAACGGATGAAAACTAATCAAGGAGAGAACCAACCTAGAATTAAGGAGCCTGGTGGTACAGCAGACTAAACTACTGTTAAAAGTAACACTTAGCTTCCAGCTGCCTGCAATTACTGCGAGTTCAATTCTCACCAGGCTCAAGGTTGACTTAGCCTTCCATCCTTTCAAGGTAGGTAAAATGAGGACCTGGATTGTGGGGGCAATAAGCTGATTTAACAAACAAACAAACAAACAAACAAACAAACAGAATTTCCTGATAGTTAGGACAATTCATCAATAGAATTACTTCCCTCTACAAGTTGTGGGTGCTCCAAACACTGCAAATCTTTAAGGAGAGATTGAACAGCCATTTGTCTGAAATGGGATAGGTCCCAGAGATGCTTTTTCAAGTAGCAAATGGGTTTCCTTTCTGAGCAGTGGGTTAGACTAAAAGATCTCCACGGTCCCTCTCAATTCTGTTGTTATGTTCTGTTATTTAAAAATTGGCAGGATTTGTGTCAGGATAAAAGGGAAAACCATTTCTTTTGAACTACGACTAGCTAGGCATCAATCTATATTGTCTCCCAATTTGGTTGGGAGAATAATGTGAAAATAATGTTATGAGAAGTCACACAGGCATCTTCGTGTCATCATTTGCAGGTACAAAGTAAGGATAGACCCTGAGTCAAATTCTTGCTGTTTATACTACTTTGAGAAGTTTGATTGAACTCACGAGAAGGCTTTCTTTTACAGCGTGTTTCCCTGGACACAACGGCGAGGAACGCATTGGAGCTGGAAAGGTAAGACACGCATCCCGCTTCTCACCCGCTCTACCGCTTCTCATCTGCTCTACCTGCCACCCCCAAATTGCATCCCTAAAGGGGGTAGGTGGCTAAGCGAGGGGCAGGAGCCCTGTCATGCCTGGTGAGGGGGGGAGAAGAGACAGCAAGGGGAGCCACGTCTTGCTCCACATGTCTCGCTTCTCCCCCGCCCCGCCTGCCACCCCTCTCGATAAAGAGATGGTGGGGAAGGGAAGCAGCTGTTGCCATTGGGGTGGGGTGAGACGTGTTGGGCCATTCGGCAGGCGCAAAGAACAGGGAGGGAAGGTGATGGCAGCGACAGGACATCCAGTTCCACGCTCGCCGCCTCCTGCGCCCTCAAAATAATAAGACCACCCGATAATAAGGCCAAGCCCTTATTTGGGGGGAGGGTGTCAAAAGAAAATAAGACCCTGTCTTATTTTCAGGGAAACACGGTATTCTGAGTTGAGTTTTTCTACTGAGAAATTGGAAAATTGCTCATCAATTATATTTGTTTCAATTTATAAAGATATTAATAGCTGGTTCCTGTCTTTACAACATGAGAGCAAAATCTAGACCCCATGGAAGTTTGGCATCACACTAGGAACCGAATTTTGTTCATTTTATCCAGAATGGTATAGGATCTCCTGCCATGGGCAGAGGATTGGACCAGAAGACCTCCCAAGGTCCTTTACAACTCTATTATTCTGTGTTCTATGCTCTTGTGTCTCCCAGCTCATATAATACTAGAGATTTCCTGTCTCTAAATCTTAATATTGGATTTTACAGCAAGCTGAACATATAGTGTAGTAGTTACATCTCTAGAATTTCCTGGTGATTAGTCCTGTTTAATGGTCTTCAAGATCAGCCAGGACAAAGACTATCTGAAGGGTGATGAAGGTGAAGACTAATTTGTCTTAATTGTTCCTTTCACGAGTCCTTCTTGCATGAGAAGCAGCATTAAAGAAAACTTGACTTTCTTTTGCAAATGTAACCTCAAATGGATTATTTCCATCCTCAAGCAAAATTATTCCATGATGGGTTTCTTTAGAAATCTGATTTTGCCATAATTAGTGACCCGTTTAAAATCAGGACCTTTCTTTTGATATAGTACTAATTTCAGTACAATATTTTTAGGGAAATTCTACTTCTTTTATCTTAATCTGGAATTGCCTTCGAGTATTACAGTCTAATTAATTTTTAACTTTTGTTGGGATCATAGCCTGTTTTCAGCTTCGGTGTACCCTCCAGGAGGTTAGTACTAGAAGCTTTGGGGTTTTTTAAAAGAAACTTTGCTGACTAAAGCATTAAGTCATTCTCTATTAGCTTCATTGTGGGGAATAAAATAAGTGTTGTTAAGAGTGTGGATGGATCCAGGAGACTTTTTACAACATCCTACTTCAAACAAAGAGGCCTACACATTTTGATGATGAGATTACTATCTGGCAAGCTGGCACATAAAACTTACATTTTACAATCCACTGGTCAAATCATTTAAAAATGGAGCACAACCTCCAAAGAGAAATTAAGGTTAATGGATCAGAAATAAGTGCAAGAATTTTTATGGTTCAAGAATTAGTAAAAAAAAAAAAGTATTTGCTTTTAGATTTCTGTGCAGGCAAATCATTCAGAGGTCATGGTATTAAGACTTACCTTTGCCATGACCCAAACATTTAATGAGAGAAAAAAAGATAGAAAAGAAAAGAGAGAGCAAGAAACATGCAAACTCTTCTAGGAGCTTGCAAACATGGCGTTGGAAGAAATATCCATCTGATTCAGTTCCAATCCAGGAGAAAGACACTGGAAACATGGAGGCTGCTTGGAAAGATGGTTTAATAATGAAGCAGAACCAGCAAGCACATAGTTCTGGTGCAGCTGACCACATGGAGTTGAGAGTGAAGGGTTTTTATACCTTCTCTTGGGCTTTGCACTCGAGCTTCCTGTTCCTGTGCAAGAACATGTACTCTATTAGTTGTTGTCAGACTCCCATGGAGCCATGTAGGGCAGGGGTGGGTTCTACTTACCTTCACTACCGGTTTGCAACGGGATCACATGTGCGCACTCACTTTGCTCGTGCATGCGCCTTGTTTCTGCGCATGCATAGAAGTTTCTGCACTTGCACAGATCGCTTATGATGATGTCAGGGTCAGTGGGCGGAGCCTCCTGCCGATTTTACTACCGGTTCTATAGAACCGGTCCGAACCAGGGGCAACCCACCACTGATGTAGGGGTTATGTAGGGGTCATAACTGGCTCTGTAGGTTGTCTGAGAAGTTTGGTTGAAGTTTCTAAGGGTGATACAATATCCTTAGGAGATTATGCAATGTAGTGGGCTCTGTGTTTTAGTGGGTTAATCTTATAATGTCCTGAAGGGTCGTACAATATCCTTAGGAGATTATGCAATGTAGTGGGCTCTGTGTTTTACTGGGTTAATCTTATAATGTCCTGAAGGGTCGTACAATATCCTTAGGAGATTATGCAATGTAGTGGGCTCTGTGTTTTACTGGGTTAATCTTATAATGTCCTGAAGGGTCGTACAATATCTTTAGGAGATTATACAATGTAGTGGGCTCTGTGTTTTAGTGGGTTAATCTTATAATGTCCTGAAGGGGCAGGGAGCTAGCTTTCTTAATGGGCACAAAATATCTGCTGGGGACAGGGAGCTGGCTCTGAGTTTCTGTTTCCCTTAATATTTTTTTATTTCTCTTTTAGGGGAAATATAATACTCTGCCTTTTAAATATTTCCTAAAATATTTAATTATTCTAGGAGTGGGGTCGGTGTTAACTTTCTACAATGGGCACTAGCAATTAAATTACAAAATGAAAGTCACTTGCATTTATATCTCAGGGCAGGACTTATTTACCTCACAACAACCCAGTGAGGTAGGCTGGCTCAGAGAAAGACGATCCAAAGTCACCCAGTGAACTTTTGTTGTTTGAGGTTCTATAGCCAAGAATGGACTAGACCAGGCATGTCCATACAAACCTGGACAGCTAGCCCCACAACATCATAAACATTTAACATTATTATGTATGTTCATATACATTAACTATATTACATATTTTATATGTGGTCCAAGACAATTCCTCTTCACTCAGTGCGACCCAGACAAGGCATAAGGATGGACACGTCTGCACGAGACCATGCACTCTGGCCCTAGAGTGGGGTGGGAATGGAGATTTTACAATATCCTTCCCCCAGGAGTGGGGAGGGAATGGGAATTTCGCATTATCCTTCCCCTGCCACGCCCACCAAGCCACACCCACAGAACCACTAGTAAAAAAAATTGGATTTCACCACCGGAGCAGGGCCTTCTCGCACAACTTCCAGAAGGTCCAGAGGGAAGAGTCCAGAGGAGAAGAGAGTCCAAACAGGAGGTCTTGGGTGATCCACTAGCAAAGTCAAGGTAGGCATTTTCTGACATGCGGAGCCCAAAAGATTTGCTATCACTGATACTCAGTGATGGTGATACTTTCATTTTTGATATTAAAGGGCAAACTGACGCAGCGTTCCCCAATCTTTCTGGGCTAGCAGCCTGGCACAGGGGGAGAGGGGGGGGAGAGGGGATGGCTTTGTGCAAGGGGCAGGTGTGCACAACTTCATTTGTGTGAGCAGTGGGCATAGTGCCTGCCACTTGCGTGAGTGGGGCTGCGAGCTCTGGCGCCCACCGTTCAGGTTAATGGGGCTGTGACTGCACACCAGCCCACAGCTCACATGGCCCTGTTGCAAATAGCCCATATCCCAGTAGTGGGCCACAGCTCACAGGTTGGGGACCCTGGTCTAACGTGATGCTATTCATGACAAGAATGAACAGTGATAGCAACGATGCCCAACCTTGTTGCATGCCAACTTTCACAGAAATGGTGTCAGAAAGGCTGGCGGTGTATGATAATTGGCTGCTGGTATTAACATAAAATATTTGGACCCATTTTATGAATAGCTTGGGCACACCACAGTTGAGAGTATGCAAAGTTCTTGCTATGTTTTATTCTTTTCACTGAAACACTTTCACTGCCTTTCAAAATGCTGGCAATAAACAATTGACCTAAACCAGGGGTAGGCAAACTTGGCTCTTTTACACCTTGTGGACTTCAACTCCCAGAGTTCCTAAGACAGCTTGGCTGACTCAGGAATTCTGAGAGTTGAAGTCCACAAGGTGTAAAAGAACCAAGTTTGCCTACCCCTGACCTAAACAATTGGGGAACAGGCTATTGATATTACGAATAGGTCAGATGGCAGCATCAGGTTCTCCTGATGTCTGGGTTTGGAAGCTAAGCATGCTTGAGTCTGGTTGATACTTGGATGGGATTCCTCCCAGACATACCATAGGCTAAACTGGAAAAAAGCATCCCAGAAAAATGCAATGCCAAATTACTGCTATAACATTGCCAAAAGAGCTACAGAATGTACCCATGAAGTCACTAGGAGTTGGGCTCAACCCAAAGACTTCTATTTATTTAAGGAACTAACTTCTCCGTTCTGGTGCAATCCTAGACAAGCATCTTTGCAGAGGTCATTCTTGAATGCCTCTCATTAAGAACTTGGCCTGGAAGAGGTACAGGCTCTTCATGGTAGTTGCCTAAACACTGTGGAACTTAGTTTCTTTGGAAGCACTTTCTGTGCGAGCCCTGGCAA
Organism: Stegonotus admiraltiensis; assembly: GCA_032468215.1. NCBI lineage: Eukaryota > Metazoa > Chordata > Lepidosauria > Squamata > Colubridae > Stegonotus > Stegonotus admiraltiensis. The sequence goes on from JANHZT010004899.1 coordinate 85,655, forward strand.
ATAATCAGGACTTTTTTTGTTTAAAGTTCCCTTTCCAGTCTAAGCAGCTATGTACGGTCTTCCTTATTACTGGCTCTCCAACTCTTCTGCCTTTCAGCTGGCTGTGCTCTTGTCTGATTGCTTCTTTGTGAAAGCACACCTCTGAAAAAACCCTAAGATGCATACCTGATGTGAAATTAAGATAATTAAATTAATAATTTCATAGTTTTGTTGGTATGAAGCATTGAAGGGAAACGTCCTCCTTTTGAATTGGAGAATTAAATAGCTGGACACTCAAAGCCAGTATAGCAAAACTATGAGCATCTTCAGCAGGGGTGGGATCCTACTGGTTTAACAACCGGTTTGCTAAGCGCGTGCTTCGTGCACACTCACTTGCTTTGCATGCGCATTTAGGAAAAAACTCACCTTCCGCATCACTGCTGGCAAGGAAAGCTCTGCCATGCCAATCAACCGGGCTTCAGAAAAGGAAATATAGGTGAGTATAAGGCAGGTGCGCGCGGGTGGGCCCACTTCAAAGACAGAGCGAACCAGTTCACTCCCAGCTGATTGTCGGAGCTACAGGTTCATCCGAACCGCTCCGAACCGGTAGAATCCCACCCCTGATCTTCAGACACATGCATGGGGCAAGCATGGGTTTGAATGACGCAGACCCCATCTTGACAAGACCCAGTTTCTAGTTCGACAGAAACTTGGGGTCCCATTCCATTTTTAGCAGATGATAAAGTCTGTTTAGGAGTCCATGCATTGGGAAAGGCAAGCTCCGTGTGCAGTTTTATCTCAAGAGTTGAGGAGAAGGGTATCAAGAGTTTACCTTGTTTACAGTGGTTTGAAGATGGACTTCGTCTTCTTCTGGAACAGCACTACAGAGTTATGACGGACTTCAAAAAAGCTACTTATAACTAATCTTTGGAGTTATGAATGTACCCCTTCCTCCCCATGAAATGTCATGCGATCACATTTCAAGCACTTGGCAACCGGCTCACATTTTTAACTAATTGCGGCATTTCGATTTGTCCACAATTTGTGGTTTCTTTTTGTTGGTTTCTGACAAAAAAAAAAGTTTTTTGGGGAGAATTGATTCATTTAACAACCATGTGGTTCACTTAACAACCACACATTTTGCTTAATGATTGCAGCGGTTTGCTTTATGTCTGTTGTAAAACCAGTTATAAATTTGAGTCTGGTCATGTACTGCCTTGACTTACCACTACAGTGACTTACAACTAAAATGCTGGGCTCCATTGTGCTCGTAAGTCAAAGACTGCCTGTATTCCAGAAAATCTGTCTTTAAATAGAGTCCTGATACAGCATAGCTTGAATGTCACCATCAGCTATCCTTCAGTAATCGGTTTTCCTTTCAATGCAACCAGGCAAAACATGTGCACAATTCCAAAGAGAAGGTTGACAATGGCTAAACTTGCTGGTCTAAATTCACCTCTGGCCCAGCCTGGTTCATGCTAAGGATAGTGATTGGTAGATGTTTTCCTCCAAACTATTCCCATTGATGGGAACAGGTAAACTGAGGTAATCAATTTACCTGTTCCCATATGCTGTATAACATTAATAGGAGCAAACACTTTCTGGCACTATTTTGTCTGGGACAGAATAACAAAGAACAAAATAACAGAGTTGGAAGGGACCTTGAAGGTCTTCTAATCCAACCTCCTGCTTAGGCAGGAAATCCTACACCACTTCAGAAAAATGGTTATCTAATCTCTTCTTAAAAACTTCCAGTGTTGGAGCATTCACAACTTCTGGAGGCAAGTTGTTCCACTGATTAATTGTTCTAACTGTCAAGAAATTTCTCCTTAGTTCTAGGTTGCTTCTCTCCTTGATTAGTTTCCATTCACTGCTTCTTGTCCTGCCTTTGGATGCTTTGGAGAATAGGTTCATCCCCTCTTCCTTGTGGCAACCCTTCAAATATTGGAACATTGCTATCATGTCACCCCAAGTCCTTCTTTTCATTAAAGAATAGGATGGAGACTGACAATGGGTACAGCAACAATTTATGCTGCTATAGTTTTCTGCTGGCTCAAGGATATCATTCTTAACTCAGCCATGAAAAATGGCCCACGGTGGATTCGTTTCAGGAATGGTGACAGAATGAGGCAGAAGGAAAGATGGATAACTCCTTCCTCGTTCTTTGTCATGCCACTGGCCCCTCCTGATCCACATTATCCTGAAGATACCCAGAGCTCCCACTTTACCAGCCTTAAAAAAGCATTAAAAATATTATTCTTTGGCCTGGAGTTAGGATGAGGTAGAGAGACTTTGGTCTGTTTTTATCTCCATGGGTGGGGACAGAATTGGCTGTGGCTCCCTCCAAATGATGCTGTCTTTGGGGTTTTATTTCCACATTTTACTAGTTTTGATATGTTTTGTACTCTAAGCCACCAAGAAATAAAATAAAACAAGCAAACAAATTTTGATGGAGAGAAAGAAACCCATCCATCAGCATCCTTAGTGAGTGTAGAAGCTATTTGGCTCCGTCATCTATTACTTTGGAGCGAAATCAACCATGAGGACACTCAATTTCATGCTGGGATAATTTGTTATTGATACAAGGATGAGCAGAGGACATCTCAGTTTAAAAATAGGAAAAAGCCCAAATTGCTGCATTTATTTTTCAAGCTGCGCCTCAGAATATTAACTGGTAGACCCTTTAGAAGGGTTTGCTATGATATCTGGTAAGTTATAACTATTCCAAAATAATATAAATTAAAAATAATACTATAACACTGCAATTCATGTGTCACTGGTCTGGGTATTCTTGATTTATTCTTCTACTCGCCTGCTAGGATATGATGAGGTGGCAGGGAATCTGCACACACTGTAAAAATAAAAGGAAGAGAAAAGGTCCAAGATATGTAATTCAGTATGTTTAGGGCGTGTGCAGTTCGCTGAAGGAAAATTTTGTGGTGGGGGGGAAAAAAAGCAGAAAGAAACAGAAACCATCATCTTCAGGTCTTCAAAGGGAAGAGTTTCTCTGAGCTCTATTTTCCTTGTCATGTTCACGGAAAAATGAAGACAGGGAAAATTCATTGTCGTGATATGTTGAAGATAGAGCCAAGCAACTTTTCTATTTCATACAGCATTTTCCGTATGCTCAAACTGAGGCCATTTCTGCCATTACACAGATATCCCAGTAATAGGTACAGCTAGTCCTTGACTTACACCTATTTGTTTAATGACCATTTGAAATTACAATGGCCCTTGGCAACTAGTCTGCATTTATGATGGTTGTAGCCTCCTGGGATCACATTACCAGTTGGCTTCTGACAAACAAAGTCAACGGGGAAAACCAGATTTGCTTATCAGCTACATGATTCACTTCATAACTGCAGTCATTCATTTTGCCCTGCCAGTTTTGGTGGGGTGTGTGGTTTCCTCCTTGATGGAGTAATGTTTTCTACCTTATTGTTTGTCTGGTGTTGATTCCTGTTGGCTCTTCAAACAGTGCCAAGAACTCTACGTATAGCATTATCCCAAAGATTCTTTTCTCAAACAGCAACTGGACTGTGTTTTTTCCTTGAAGATGCTTCACTTCTCATCCAAGAAATCTCTTCAATTCAGACGTTCTTCAGTTCAGAAGAAGCTTCTTGGATGAGAAGCGAAACAACTTCAAGAAAAACAAAGAAATTTCAGTTGCTGTTTGAAAAAGTACCTTTGGGACAACCCTGATCTGGATGACTGAGAATCTTCATAAACAACCACAGGATTATGACTTCTCGTGATTTTTCATATGAGCTGAACTGAACGGTTCAAGCCATTCTCACTTCTAAGAGAACAGCTGTTGGGTTGGGCTGCAGAGAATGTCTTTGAAGTATGAGGCTGAGATCCTTCCAAGACAGTATTCTCACCATTTGGGGGGGTGGGGATGCGTACATGGCCGTGTACAGTCTGAATGCATCCTTGATACAGACGGGGATGGTTTTCCCTTAGAAAATGTCTTTCATTGTCTCTCTCATGTCTGGTGTTAACATTGCTATGGTTCCTCCAGAAGCATTGTGCTCCTTTGTTTTCATTGTGATTATTGGGGTCAAAGTTAGGAAGTGCCAACAGTAATAAGCTCAGCAGCTTATTACTATAAAGATTTCGATTGTTTTTTTCTTTATCGAAGTGGGAGGATGAAGAAAAATGATTGTGTCTCCTGGTTGCATACCAGAGTAAATGTTCTTGTGTGGGGAAAGAACCCATATGTAGATTTTCTTGCTAGTGTAATTATTTTATTATTATGGAGCTAGCAGCTCCCAACTGTGGATGTGAAATTAATTCTTATCTCATCAGACTTTTTATAATATACTAGTTTAACCTGAACTCTTCTATTTATCTCTTCTTACCCTTTTACTGATTTGATTCTGAAATATGTTAGCTCTTTTGCAGAACTGGAAAAAAAAAGGTGGAAATGTTTTTACAAACAAAACAAACTGGCAGTTTTTATAGTAATATTCTGATTTCACGAGAACATTATCACTGAAATTTAAAATCTCATTCTTTAGACCAGTGGTTCTCAACCTGCGGGTTGGGACCCCTTTGTGGGTCGAATGACCCTTTCACAGGGGTCGCCCAAGACCATCGGAAAACACATATTTTCAATGGTTTTAGGAATAATTTTATGGTTGGGGGTCACCACAACATGAGGAACTGTATTAAAGGGTCACGGCATTAGGAAGGTTGAGAACCACTGCTTTAGACAGAAGAATTCCTCTCACACCAATGTTTTCTTATGGTCTTTTTTTTAATAGCAAATTCAAACTGAAGGCATCTAATGGATAGGTTTGGTGGAAATGAAGACAGTGATTTCAGCTCAAATGGTGACTGGTGGCAAAGAGACATGAGGTAATAAAAGGATAGATAAACCTTATGAAATACCCAGAATAACAAGAAAGAGTTTGCAGGAGAAGGACTGTGTTAGTTGAGGGTAGCCGAAAAACAGGAGGAGGCATTTGTGGTACATTTGGACAAGATGTGATTAAGTTACAGGAGAGTTGAAACAAGCCACAGTTCAGCTGTATCTTATAAACTTGTTTTTTTTTCATCAGTACTAATGAAGATTAACCACAATCTTGATATGCTTAATCCTGAACAAAGGCTGGAAAAAGACTCACTTTTATCAGATTAAACTATGATTCAGCATCATGGTTCCCAAAGCATGCTAAGCCATAAGATGGTTTGGTAAGTACTGAATACTGTAGACCAGTGGTGGCGAACCTTTTACTCACCGAGTGCCAAAAAGGTATGCACTTTGTGTACGTGCATGCTATATGCGCTAACACGCGGCTCCTCCCCCGTGTGCTGCACGTGCAACCACATCATCTACACATGCACACGACTTTCACGTGGCTCCCCCTGCACTCCGTGCACAATCGCACCATCTGCAAATGCACACAGTTTTCACACATGCAATGCACACGCGTAAACGCCGTCTATGCATGTGCACACTGCGCAAAAGTACTCTCGTTCACATGCACAAACTTGTGCACATGTGCAGGATAGCTCCAAAGACCAATTGGGTCCCCTGAATTGTGCGCATGCACACCGGAGGCCCGAAAACCAGCTGGGGCGCACACTCATGCGCAGCTGCAGGTGAGTTGGGTGACAGCTCACGTGCCCGGAAAGATGGGCACCTCACGTGGCATAGGTTCACCATCACAGCTGTAGACTGAGAGTGCAACAAATGTAGCATGAGAATCACATCCCACGTGTGATATGCATTCATTTTGTGGCTCCTAGAGTGAAAGGAAGGAAGGAAGGTATTTGACCCTTTCCCAGATGTTTAAGGAGCCCGTTTCACCCTTAAAACTTCTCCCCACAAAATAGCTTCTTTCCCACCACCTGGGGAATGTAGCTCTTGCCACACCTGGACAACACCTGGTGGGGCTCACCAGCAAAGGAAGTTTTTCATTCTAGGTTAGGAATCCAGCAACTGTGATTTGAAATCGATAGTTTATGTTTAACAAGTTGTACAAATGCAGCCAACTGTACTTTATTTACTAAGTTCTAGTTTGAAAACCACAGCATAATACAAGAAGTGAGTCTATCTACATCCAAATTCAACTAAATAGTGTCATGGGAAATCTGAAAATAAATATATATATGAATAATAACTTGAATAATTTGAATAATAATTTAGCTTAGAAGCCCACAGTTTTGACATGTAATATGCAGGTTTGCAAAAATGTGAGGCATATATTTGTCACTTTTATTAGGAATGAAATTCTTTTATTCATCACAAGAAAATTGTGAAAGGCAACCTCCCCTCTGTGGTGTCTCATCATACCAGCAATCCAGAGGTGGGTTCTACTTACCTTTACTACTGGTTCGCAATGGGATCGCGTGCATGCACGCCTTGCTTCTTCGCATGCACAGAAGCTTCTGCACATGCGCAGATCGCTTCTGATGATGTCAGGGTCAGTGGGCGGAGCCTCCCACCGGTTTTACTACTGGTTCTATAGAACCAGTCCGAACCAGGGGCAACCCACCACTACAATTTAAGATTTTGTAATTTTTTATATATAATCTGATCTTTGAATTAGATTTGTTCTGCTGGAGAAATGTGATGGATTCCTTGGGGGAAGGCAAGTCTGGAACAGAAACAAAACTGTTCCACTTCTGCACAATCTAGTCTCACTTTAAACAATATGATATAGAATTTCTGCTCTATCTGCTATGCTGATTTCTGTCAAAGCTGTTGAACCAACAATAAACAGAAAACCTTCCAATTAGCATCATATACAAATTTACCAAACTTTGAACTTTACCATTTTTTAAAAAGTTGCAGTTCTCTGAAATCTGCAATAGTATTCAGTTTAGACAAATAGGCAAAAGGGGGGTATTTTAGGAGGAAATGTGTCTATAAAGACATAGCTAACTGAAAGCAGCATATCCAAAATTCAATCATGTGAAGTAACGCTGTTTTTTTTTAATTTTATTTATATGCCGCCCTTCTCCGGAGACTCAAGGCGGCTTACAATGCATTAAGCAATAGCCTTCATACTT
>JANHZT010004901.1:12084-22463 GCA_032468215.1 Stegonotus admiraltiensis
AGATTTGAACTTGCAGTAATTGCAAGCAGCAGATGTTAATAACAGTGTTTTAGTCCACTGTACTACCAAGGCTCTGTCCAACTTTGGCAACTTTTAAGACTTGTGGACTTCAACTCCCAGAATTCCCCAGCCAGCCATGTTCTGCCTTCAGGAGCTTTGGAGAATAGGTTGACCCTCTCATCCTTAGATATCGGAACACGGCTATCATGTCTCCCCTAGTCCTTCTTTTCATTAAACTAGACATACCCAATTCTTGCAACCGTTCTTCACATGTTGTAGCCTCCAGTCCCCTAATCACTTTTGTTGCTCAGGGACTAACTCTTTCCTTGTTGCAGGTTTCGCCATGTGAGAATGAAACACCGCAAGATCCGAGATCAAGTCAATACCATGGTGGATATTTCTAAGGTGGGTTTTCTAGCCAGCCCATGAGAGGAAGTCCCTTGCCCTGGTTTAAAAGAAGGCCTGATTCTTCTACACGTGGGTGCTTGAACTACAATTACCAACAATCCAGCCAGGGCAATCAAGAGCGAAGGGTCCTGGGAATCAGCCATGTCTGGAAAACGATCACTTCTCCATCACTGTCTTTAGCGGAGATGGAATAGATTTTTCTGCTTGTAGGTTGTATTTGTTGGCTGACCTTGTTTGGAGTCAGAGGTTAGGCAGGATGGGTGACCACCACACTCTAGGTCAGGGGTGTCAAACTCGATTTCATTGAGGGCCGCATCAGGGTTGTGTTTGACCTCGGAGGGCCGGGGTGGATGTGGCCATCTTGACATCACTCATGTCAGGGGCACCAGTGGTGGGATTCAGCCAGTTCTGGCAAACCGGTAGCGCCAACTGCGGTAGGCTCCGCCCACCCACCCAGACATAATGGTGTCCTATTAAGCCATGTTTTGGAGGTGGTGCACGTGTGCAGATGGCACACGCATGAGCAGAGTATGCACGGAAGGCTGAGCAGGCGTGGAAGGTGGCGCGTGCGCTCACATTTGCGAATCGGTAGAGAAGGTAAGTGAATCCCACCTATGAGGGGCGCCTGTGGTGGCCTGGCTGCTCTGCCAGTGAAAATGGGCTCCTGAGCTCCGTTTTCAGCTACCACGGTCTCCCGCAACCCTCTGCCAGTGAAAACAGAGTTTGGGAGAGCCGCATGCAGCCCTCCCGAACTCTGTTTTTGCCGACAGAGGCACCGCAGGCCTGTCCTTTGCTGTTTCCAGAGCAGCCCTGTGGGCCAGATCGAAGGACCCCATGGGCCGGATCCTGCCCCCAGGCCTTGAGTTTGACACCCCTGCTCTAGGTTAGCATGGGAAGCTAAAGGACCCTCCCAAAAAGAGAGCTGGGCGGATGTTGTCCATGAAGTCACCAGGAGTTCAACTTGAGGAGACTTGTACTTCTGACTCCTGTCTTCAAGGAATCAGGAGACCTCCAGAGACACGCCAAACCCGGCCCCACCAGCATGACTTCTGTCTTCTCCTCCTTCCAGATGCAAATGATCATGTGCGACCTCAGATCCAGCCTTAGTATCTCTCACCAGGAGCTGGAAAAACAGATCGTGTCTCTTGAGGGGAAACTGGATGAGGTGACCAGATTGCTTTCTGCCCTTGTGCAGTCCAAGCAACAGGAGGAACAGCAGGTGCATTGATGGTCAAGGACTGCCAGGTAAGGTTGGGCCTCTATGGACCAGAACTGGTGGGTCTTTTTTTGGGGGGGGGACACGGCCTTTTCTGTTTGCAAAAAGTAAACGCACGAAATGACAGGGCTAAAAATAGGGAAGGTTATGGAACGTGGGTTCAAGGAAAGGCCAAAGTAAGTGAAAATCTTTCACCGAGTGTAATGTGGGAATGACCCTGAGAGGCAGGAAGGGGAGGGAAGAGATGCTGCCTAGGGAACGATCAGATAAGAGGAGTCTTGGCCCACAGTTACATAACAGGCATGGAAAGTAAATTAAAAATAATCGGGGAAAGAGATTGTGGGCTATTTGAACTTGCAAGGTTTTGTTAATGTAGCTTGACAATAAAAACAGGATTAGCTCATTTGGCCACAATTTCCACTCTGGATCATCTGAGAAGCTGCCACTATGCTGTATTTTAGAAGGGGCTGCAGTTCTAATTTAGCTAGAATAGCCTTCTCTTGGTTCTGCCCTTAGAAACCCAAAATTAATGGGTTCAGGTGGATGGTTCAGGTAATTTTACTTTGAATGCCAAATCCATGCATCTAAAATGTAGAGGGTTTTTCTTCTTTTTTTAAAAAAAAATACCTGCTGTAATCCACCCTATTTGGTTTAGTGGATAAGGCACCAGGCTAGAAACCAGGAGGCTGTGAGTTCTAGTCCCACCTTAAGCATGAAAGATGGCTGGGCGACTTTGGGCCAATCGCCAGAAGGCCGCGAGTTCTAGTCCCACCTTAAGCATTAAAGATGGCTGGGTAACTTTGGGCCAATCGCCAGGAGGCTGCGAGTTCTAGTCCCACTTTAAGCATGAAAGATGGCTGGGTAACTTTGGGCCAATCGCCAGGAGACCGTGAGTTCTAATCCCCATTTTAGGTGAAAACTGGTGTGAGTGACTTTGATCCAGTCACTTTCTCCCAGCCTAACCCACCTCACAAGATTATTGTGGTGGGTAAATAGGAAGGATTACTAGGAATGTTCACCAACTTGGGTTATTTATAAAAAAATTAATAAAACTGGGATATAAAGATTTTTTTTAAAAAAAATAAGGATTTGATTTTTTAAATAAACAATACCTGGATTCGGTCTGGTGCAAGTAGATAAAATGGGCACTAGATAATTGACATTTATTGGAGCTGTCCAAGCACAGAATTAACATGTCATCCCTCTTTAGACTTTTTTTCCCCATCTCAGGTGGCCATCGAGAGGATTTTGAGCTCTCATTTTCTCACTCCTGGCTCAAGATATGGACTTTTAGAACACCGACTGCCTTTTTTTAATGGATTCCGTAAGCCAAAGCAGTACGTAAGAGAAAATAACTGTCACTACAGCGCCATCTCGTGGTACCTTCAAGACACAACGAGCCTTATTAACTTTCTTTAGAATGGCTGGCCGGCCAGGCTAGTGTAAAAACCTGGCTTGCAGTTGAGGAAACTTAACTGTGTTGGTGAATGTATCTGCAAAGACATATGCCTTGGCCGGGGACGTGGGTTGGGAGGTTTTCTTCTGGATGGAAACCATATCCTGGTATCCTCTCATTGCTGAAGATAAAAAATGAACTGTGGGAGGAAAGGGATGGAAACCACTTAACGGGCTAGGAAAACGGCCAGAAACGTACTTGAAACGGAAGAAAGAAATCTCACTGCTGTGGAATGCAAAGGTTCTGCCTTTGGTCTTGGGCAGAAACCTTTCCAGACGTGGCAGGAATCAAGATCTGCAGGAAGCAGTTGGTCAGCTACTGCCCAGAACTTCTCAAAGACGGAAGACGCCGTTCCGTTTAATTTTGACAGCTTGCTACCCGATTTTGGTGACTTGAACTTGAGTGACAAGCCGCCTTACAGGCTGGGATGCTTGCCCTGTTCACAGGGAGAGGGTTTTGTTTGTATTTTTTATTATTATTATCTGTGTGAAATTCTCGACGCTACTTAAGAAATCGGATGACTTGATCGGAGGGGCTTTTTGAGTTCCAATCGCGCATTTGGTGCAAGAATCTAAATTAAAGCATCTCCAACAGGAAGACGGGATTCGGCCTTAGTCTGAACGGCAAAACTTGGGGTCAGGGGTTTCCACAGTCAAACATTGAATTATTAACACAATCACAAGGCACACTACCCAAAGAAATTTGTTCTTGACAGTGGTGTTTGGGTTGGTTTACGAGTAGTCCTCAATTTATGACCGTAATGCAGCCTGGAATTTAGGTCACAATGATCATTAAGTCAAGACATCCACACAACCAATCCAATTTTATGACATTTCCCCCCATAGTTGTTCAGCAAATGCCAGTCATTAAGCAAGTCAATGCATTGCTGTGGGCATTGTTGGATGGAAAATTGTCGAAGACCTGTCGTAAGTCAGTTCACCCACATGACCAACCCAATTTTGCCACCTTTTTAGCGGTGGTGGTGGAGCAAAAACCCCTAGTCGTTAAGCAAATCAATGCATTCTTATGGCCATTGATTCTTTGCTGGAAACCCGCAAAGACTGGATTTCAGCAAAAACTGATGTAAAGAGCCAGAGTGACACAGTGGTTAGAATGCAAGTATTGCAGGCTAAATTCTGCCGACTACCAGCAGTTCGATTCTCACAGGCTCAAGATTGAACTCGGCCTTCCATCCTTCTGAGGTCGGTAAAGTGAGGACCCAGATTGTTGGAAGTGGTATGCTGACTCAAGCTTATTTTGTCCGAAATGCCTGTGCCCACAACTTAAGAGCCGTGGTGGCGCAGTGGTTAGAATGCAGTATTGCAAGCTAACTCTACTCGCTGTCAGCAGTTCGATCCTGACTGGCTCAAGCCTTCCATCCTTCTGAGGTTGGTAAAATGAGGACCCAGATTGTTGGGGGGTGGGATAGGCTGACTCTAAACCAGTTTGAGGGGGTTGCAAAGCACTACGAAGTGGTATATAAGCTGAAGTGTTATTACAAAACATGTCACGTGACCACAGAATGCTGCAACTTAACGTAAAGGTGAGGCCGCTGTCAAGAGCGCGGAATGAAGCCATGTGACCACTAGGGGGCGTGTGTGTGCCACTGTTGGAACTTTGTAACTGGGTCTTAAGTAGCTTTTGAGGGGTCCATTGTAAGTTTGAATGGTTGTGAAACCAACTGGTCACTCTACCTGTACTGTATATTAAACACCCAGCAAAAGGAAGGAACATCCAGTAATGATCTGAACCAAGCTAAAGAACCATATTCAGCGAAATGTTAGGGGCAGATGCTTTGCAAGCAAGCAATTCCTTACGTTTCCATGCTGAACTCCACTTAAAACCCCAGATTGAGATGACGAGATCTGTTTTAAGGGTACCAACACGCCAAACTTGATTTAGTTTTTCACCTTGGATGGCTTGTTTGCCAATTACAGCAGTCGCCATGCAAACTTACTGGTAAGCCTGTTTGATTTAGCTCATCGTTCAAGGTATTTTGTCCGAGATGCCTGTCTTGTGATTGTGTCCACAACTTAAAAAGAGCCGTGGAGGTGCAGTGGTTAGAATGCAGTATTGCAGGCTAACTCTGGTCGCTACCAGCAGTTTGATCCTCACCGGCTCAAGGTTGACTCAGCCTTCCATCCTTCCGAGGTCGGTAAAACGAGGACCCAGATTGTGGGGCGGGCAATATGGCAGCTCTGTAAACTGCTTAGAGAGGGTTGTAAAGCAGTACGAAGTGGTATATACCCTGCTTCCCCGAAAATAAGACATCCCCTGATAATAAGCCCAATCGGGCTTTTGAGTGCCTCGCGCTAAAATAAGCCTCCCCCCGAAAATAAGCCCTCCCTGAAAATATTTAAACGCAGAGCTGGAAATCAGGTAAGACTTCGAGAGGAGCCCCATCTTGCTCCACGCACCCCGAAATAATAAGACCTCCCCGAAAATAAGGCCAAGCGCTTATTTCGGGGTTCAAAAAAAATAAAACAGGGTCTTTATTTTCGGGGAAACACGGGTAAGTCTAAGTGCCATTGCTGTTATGAGACGTTAATGAGAACAGCTCTGCTTCCAAAGTCCTGCACTTAATTAGAGGCAGGAAAAAAGGCCTTTGCTCCAACAAAATTATCTGCTATCTCCCATATAGTGTTCTCCAGATGTGCCAAGTGCAATATGCCACCTGGAATTTACACTCTATGCCCGTGATGGCAAACCTGTGGCACGCATAGCCATATTGGTGGGCACGTGAGCTCAGCTCTGGCATGCATCGGCCACCTGATTTTCGGGCCGTTTCCTGCCTCCGGATGACCTTGGGGGGTGGGGAAGGCTGTTTTCGCCCTCCCCAGACTCCTAGAAACGCTCTGGAGGCTGGAGACAGCAAAAAACGGGCCTACCATGGCATCGCGTGCCAGGAGAGAGGGGGAGAGGTTTGCGCACGGATGCATGGGGGTATGGCGCATAGAATTATGGGTGTGACACACACACACACACACGCTCCTGGCATGCGATGGCAAAAAGGTTAGCCATCACTGCTCTATACCTATCTAGAGATCGCTAAATCAGATGAAGCTTCTATGAATCCATCGGGACATCGACTCTGAAGGTGGATGTCGCGCCCGTGACGTATCAGGGCATGACACACGGGACTGGGGACCGTCATTCCTCCGATCCGCTGCTACCAACAGGGAACTGGCATTACCTTTGACCTGTGGCCGTCGTTTAAGCACTGGGGGGGTTGTTAGGCGATTGGGCACGGGTGCTGGGCAGCGTCGGGATAGGGTATATTTCCTCGCTGGTGCGGCTACCACTATTGTTTCCGCCATTCTGTCCCTGAGGCAGAGAGATAACGCGGCGCTCTACACCCCGCTGAACAGCTGGACGAGTGGCGGAGCGGGGTGATGGGTTGGGCCAGTATAATAAAGGCGCTACGAGGCTAGCCCTCCTAGCGCCAACTTCAACTCTGTAAGGAGACAGTTTTCCACCCGGATCTGCCGACCAGCATTAAACCATCTTCCAACCGCTGCCCTGCCCTGCGTGGTCTTTGTTTGCTGTCGTCGTTCTGTCCTGGGGAGTCTGAGAGTGGAGGAAGTACTCACAACCGAAAAGACACAGCTTGTTTGTAGAAAGGGGAAGTGTGTGTGTGAGACACAGGCCATTTTGTAAATTGTCATCTTTTAATTAGAGTGGGTGACCTGTGGCCCTTGGCCTAATTTCATTTAGGGAAGGGCAGAAGTCCGGAAGGAAAGATAGAAGAGAAACATTAAAAAGAAGAGGGGGAAGAGATTAGTTTAGCTGTTGGGGGAAGGGAGGGAGGGAGGGAGGGAAGGAAGGGTAGGTTGCAAAATATGCAGACCAGGCCTTCCATCTTCTCTCCCATCTGCGACCCACTGAATGAAGGATGTTGGGGATCCGAAGGCCGTCGAAGGCTATCAAAAAAAGGAAGCCAAGACAGTTCCTGTTTTCTTATCACAAGAAAAAGGGTTTTCCCCAAAGAACTCGTAATGGTCTGGTTTTTTTATAAACACTTGCGTAAAAAAACAGCATACAGGTAGACCTCCCTAAGCGACTGCCCTGCTTAGTAACCAAAGTTATGTCACTGAGAAAGCAACTGTAAGGCCGGTCCAGAGGCTTACGACCGCGGCAGTGTCCTGTGGTTATGTGATCACCAGGTACATGTGCACGCTTCCCAGCCCACTTCCAACAGAGTCCAGGCTGACGACTGCAGTAAAATCGTAAGCTGTGGTCAGGGGATGGTTTGCTTACCGACCGCAGGTGATTCGCTTAGCAACCGTGACGGAACCAAGATAAAAAAAGTCACGTTGCGGTCATGTGAAGTCAAAGTTAGCAGCCGAGTTGACGGTTCCAATTGTGGACATTGAGCGAGAACGCCCTGCATACAACTATTGTTGATAAATCGGTCTGGTAAATATTGTACCCCCTCAGGAAGAATGCCATCTCCCCCAACCAACGCAATTTAGGTAAAGGTTCCCCCCGCACATATGTGCTAGTTGTTCCCAACTCTAAAGGGCCAGCACTGTCCGAAGACGTGGCTGGCATGACTGAATGTCAAAGGTGGTCCCTATTTTTCTACTTGCATTTTTTACGTGCTTTCGAACTGCTAGGTTGGCAGAAGCTGGGACAAGGAACGGGAGCTCACCCAGTTAAGCGGCACTGGGGATTCGAACCGCTGAACTGCCGACCTTTTGACTGACAAGCTCAGTGTCTTAGCCACTGAGCCACCACGTCCCAATGCCATTTAGTTCCTGCTAAATGGTTAGGAGGTCCCTTCCTCCCAATGTCCCCCTCTGCCCCCTCCGCAAAGGTAAGCAACACATTAGGGGCTCAGGATCTCAGCTCTTTAATTACCATCTTTATATTAATTACATTGGGGGAAACTAAACAAACATCAGACAGCAACAATCAGCGAACGGGCCCCGACCAATCTTCTCCTCCAAACGCCCACCCTCCTGCCCTTCAGCCAGCCCCACCTGCCCACCAGCTCAGGAGAGGAAACCTGCAAGGGTGTATACTCTCAAGCCGGGCCGCTGGCTCCTGACATGATGCCAGAGGTAACGGGACAAACGCCGGAAGTTGATGCCACAAGAGCAGCTGAAACGAGCCAAGCCGGGTTGGCAGGAGTTGTGCCTTTGCAAACCGGCGTGTCCTTGGAGCGACTTCCCACAGGTCGAGCAAATGAACAGGGCTTCCTCCAGGTGCCGGAGCTGGTGGCGCAGCAGGTGGAGCAGGCCCCGGAAGGGAGACCCGCATTCGCACAGGAAGCTCCTTCCCCGGCGTTTCCGCCCCTTCTGGTGGGAGCGCAGCTGGGAGTGCTGGCTGTAGCAAACCCCGCAGTCGGGGCACTTAAAGCGCCAGATGCTGCCGTTGCGAAGGGGCGGCTTTCTGGCTCGCCGGAAGGTCCGTTGCCGGGGGCGGTTGTGGTGCTCGCCCACCACCAGGCCTTGCTGGCCCAACTCGCTCTCCATCTCCACCACAATGAAGCCATCTTCGGCTGCCTGGGTTGGACTGGGAGTGTCTTGCCCGGCGTGCAAGTTGACGTCCCAAGGCTCCGAAGCCACCGGAATGCCACCCCCGGTGTCGTACTCTAGGTCCAAGACCTCAGGATGGTCCCCTGTAGGGCAAGGCAGCAGCCGCATCACCACTGGACTTCTGGGACTGGTGGTCACGGGCTGCTGCTGCTTGCTTGCCTGGTACAAATTGGGCAAGCAGAAGCTGGCTTCCTGCGACTCCCAGGCCTTTTCTCCTTCATCTGTGGTCTCGCTATGGTCCAGAGGGAGGGAATTCCCGTAAGGGAAGGTGACGTATTGAGGCTCAGGGACCAAATGGAAGGCGGCTGGGTCCAGCGAAGACATCTGAGGATCCAGGTAGAGCGTGGGGGAGACTTCAGAGGTCTTGATAATCACTTGCTGGAAAGGACCAGGCTCCGTTTGGCCGTCCACGATGGCTGCCTGATCATCCGCTTGCAGAAGCACAGTCCGGTAAACGGTGCAAGGGTTCTGGCTGACCCACTCGGGGCCGACGGCCACCTGGTCCTTGTCTCCGCCAGCCTGCAGGGGATTGGTGCTAACTGGAGGATCTAGGATGGCTGTCTGTTCCTCGGTTCTTAAGAACACAGGCTGCACCGTGTTGGTGGTCCCCTGGCTGTCAAACACGGTGGCCTGCAGCTCGGCATAATGCCGCTCAGCGGCGACAGGCACAGCCTCTGCCTCGTCGCCGTCCAGAATGATGATCTGGTTTTCAGCACTCATGACCGCCGGTTGGAAGAGACCTCCAGCCACCTGGCCTTCCAGGACTCCTTCCTGCTTCTGCCAAGGCTGTAGAAGGTTGATCCCGGTGGCCCCATCCAGGACGGCCATGGAGTTCCCGGCTTGGGTGGAGCTGAACAGCTCCTGAGGCTGCCAAGCTTCAGCGCTCCTCCTCTTCTGGTGCTTGACGGCTTTCCGCTTGCCCGTCCTTTGAGGCCTGGGGACCTGCAGGCTGGCTGGCTGGCTGAGAATCTCCTGTACGACCGGGAGGTCAGAGATATCTGTTCTTTCTAGGGGGTTCCTGGTGCCGCCAAGAGGCTTGTAAACATACGAAACTTGGGAAGAGCGCTGACTTACCTTCCTGTGATGGATTTTGATGCCCAGACGCACCAGCTTCAGGTGCCACTTGGTGTGCCGTGCAAATTGCTCCGGGCGCAGGAACCGCTTGCCGCACTCCAAGCAGCGGAGCTTGCGGGGTGGGGACGGGGGACGGGTGGGGTTCTGGGCTGCGTGCAGCTGGGCCAGCTGCTGCTCCTCCTCCTGAGCGTGGTCCTGGAGGTGCTGGGTGTAGTGCCACTCCTCCATGAAGACCTGCAGGCACTTCTGGCACTGGTAGGCACCGAAGGCTGGTATTCCGGGAAGGGGCGGACCTCCGGGGCGCAAAGGGCAAGAGAACAAGGGAGGGATCCATTTTTCAGGAGCTGACCGTTTCGCTGCAGCGGTGGGGCGGTGGACCGAACGACGCTGGGCGGGGCGCGGGGGCCGTCTGACAGGCAAGAAGAAGGTCAGATGGGATTCTCCATCGTCATCACTGCTGGAGATGTCCACGGATTCCAAGCAGAGACAATTCTGGACGTTTTCCTGGCGGTGGAAAGAAATCACAGGACGTATAAGCTAAAAAGGACCTTACAGATTATCTAGTCCAGCCTCGTATTTATTTATTTATTTATTTATTTATTTATTTGGTTAGTTAGTTAGTTAGTTAGTTAGTTAGTTAGTTAGTTTTTTATACCGCCCTTCTCCCGAAGGACTCAGGGCGGTG